>VZTU01004723.1:0-29910 GCA_013400835.1 Zapornia atra | reverse complement strand
GGACACAATACTCCAGGTGGTGCACAAAGACATGGACTGTGACCCTGTTTGCATTCACTTTGCTATGCTTGAACACCATTACCATTGCTGGCTAAGACCTACCAGGTTGTGACCAGCACCGGTGGCTTAGATGATGCTCTAGCTCTGATCAGAGTTAGCTGGGATCAAATTTGCTATGCATCCCACATATTTTTGTACCAAATCTTCTCAGTGTAACAAGATCTTGCAGCCAGAGAGGGTGAAGATGGGGAGAGGGAACTCCAGTAGAATTTGCTTAAAGAATAAATATAGGGAAGTTGATATAATAAGAGTTAATGTACCCGGAGCATGAAAACTATCTCGGGCTGCCTGGAAACCTGGCTTGAGTAAACTCAGAATAGACCTCTGTTTAAATTTCATGCAGTATCTGGGTTTAGATAGACTTCCTTTGCAGTACTAATAGATCATCACTATGTGACAGCAGTAGTCTCTCTGAAAGAAGTTAGTAGCCTCCTTTTAATTCCTAGCAAAAATGTGACCACATCAGACACTCTCACAACTGGTCCCTGTGACAGGATACAGACACCACAACACATGTTATTCAGTGAAACATACTGTCATTGATATGAGGGTGGAGACATGTCAATTACCTTGCATTTTTAGGTCCCATAAAAGCAACAGGGGGACAAAAAACATGGGGAACCATTAATACTAGGAAAAAAAGATACTAAAATAAACAAGTAGTATAAAGACCAAGGAGTTTAGCTTCTAATAAGCTATTCCAAAGACTGTGACTATGTCTTATACGCCAAGGGCTTCTTTAAAATGGAGCTTCTTTGTGCAAGAAAACTCCAAGTTCCAATGGCTATCCAGCAGTTAGATACAGCAGTAATCCCTGTTATATTTTCAAAATAGATACAGAAAACCACCAGCTATTTAGATGCTAATAGAACACTACAAGATTATTACCCAAGCTGAGAGAGCATGGGGTAGATGAGGGGACAGTGAGGTGGGCTGAGAACTGGCTGTCGGACCGAGCTCAGAGGGTGCTGATCAGGGGAGCAGAGTCTGGCTGGAGACCTGTGACTAGCGGTGTTCCCCAGGGCTGGTGTTGGGTCCAGTCCTGTTTAATATCTTCACTGAAAACTGAGGGAACAGCATCCACCCTCAGCAAGTGCTGATGATACAGAGCTGGGAGGGGTGGCTGAACACTGCACTGCCATCCAGAGAGACCTGGGCAGGCTGGAGAGCTGGGCAGGGAGAGACCAGATGAGGTTCAACAAAAGCAAGTGTAGAGTCTGGCACCTGGGGAGGAATAACTGCTGGAATCAGTACAGGCTGGGGGTGACCTGCTGGAGAAGAGCTCTGTGGAGAAGGACCTGGGGGTCCTGGTGGATGACAGGTTGGCCATGAGCCAGCAGTGTGCCCTGGGGGCTCAGAGAGCCAATGGGATCCTGGGGGGCATCAGGAGGAGTGTGGCCAGTAGGTCAAAGGAGGTGATCCTCCCCCTCTGCTCTGCCCTGGACAGGCCCCACCTGGAGTATTGTGTCCAGTTCTGGGCTCCCTGGGATAAAAAAGACAGGGATCTCCTGGAGAGAGTCCAGAGAAGAGCTACAAAGATGATGAAGGGCCGATGATCTCTTGAGGTCCCTTCCAACCCCTACGATTCTGTGATTTTTTTTTTAGGGTTTTTTATGCCTTAGCTTTTATATATGATCGAACAAAATGTACAGAGTTTGACTAATGCATTGATTGATTCTAAGGAGTTCTAGTTAGGCAGCCATTATATTGCACAAATGTTGTCTCTCAACTGAATTCACAACACAAATCATTCTATTGAAACTAGATAGCTAATTGACAGCCTTACAAAAGCAGAAAACAGTAACAGAATAGATGGACTATAATAAAACATCTGATACAGCACCTCACAAAAGTTTTATTTGAAAAGTTAAATGAATTCAAATTGGCTTCCATTGAAGCATTAAACTATGAATAGAAAAGTGATGAAGAGCCATTAACCAAGCAAGATCAGAAGATTTGTTGCATCGAGGCAGGAAGAATGCTTTGCAGACTGCCTGAGGAAAACAAGTGAAGCCTGCTTTTATCCACCAGCTGCAGTCAAAAGGACCAGGGCAATCACAGAATGTTCTTTGTACCCACATTCTCCATTAGTCTCACTGGGGAAGGGAAGCATCAACTCCAAGGACTCAATCCTGTAGGTCACACACAACTTTCTACCACAGGAATCTCTGCTTGTTTTCAGCCATAAATTTTTGCCATTTTGGCTCCACCATCATGGGTCAAGCAGCAAGCTTCTGACATTGAGATCAACTCTCAAAATTTTCTTTTCATCCTTAGCAGTTCAGTAAGTTTTCTACTGATGTCACGAGGGTTGTAAAGACACCTATCTGTTAAAAGGCATTATGCAAGAGCAAGTTGCTACTGCTTCCAGCTCAGCCATGGGTCTGCCCCAAATGACCATGGAAAAGTCAGATACGTACCCAAGAGCAATTTGATTTAGCTTTTTCAAACTTTTTGTGAGTTACTGGTGGAACATGATAGATTTTATTACCATCACTCAGGCAAGATGGACACATTCATTGGAAACAACATTGAGACAGCCTTTTTTCCTAATTAAGTCTGGCCCCAAAGCTAAGGTGTTTTGCCCATTGACATCAAAGTGTTATCTATACTTTGATAAAATGTATTTTGACATCACACCACAACATCCCCCCACATGGAGCTGCACAGAAGGTGAATGGGATCAACAACACCCACTCATTGTGACGGTGACTAGAGCCACTCTGTCGAGAAACAAGATAAATATGTATCACTCCTCATGCACAGTCCTCCTAAGACTATACCTAAATTATTATTGATTTCTAGGAGCTTCCATACTTGACACTCAAGAAAAATCAGCGGTGATTTCTGAGGAAATACTACAAATACTGATGCTGAAAACCACTGCAATGTTACAGGCTGATAAATTGGAGGAAAGATCATGGAAACATCATGGATGTAATATTAATGTGCATTTCTGGGTGGTCCTAATGACCAAGGGACTATTAGAAGTTAATGGGTCAGGAGAAAGAAGTGTTGAGGTTGAAGAGCAGACAACATTCACCAGAAGTGTAGTCTGACTATATCTTAGAATTTTTCCTAGGAGTTAAGCAGTGTGGTGTGTTCTATACGGGCTGGAGAATCAAAGGAGGCAACGATTCTGTGAGGGAGGATTTGCAGAAAGAGCAGGACCTTCCTTATAGTCTCATTAGTTCATGTTTTTAAACATGTCCCACCAATTGATACAGAATGTCTTTGGGAGGGTGTCCTCAGCAAAGATTACAGTTACCTGTCCAAAAGCATCAATTAAAAAACCCCACCCAAACACTTTATGAGCCAGCAACATCAGAACACATCTGAGTTAGCAAGAGCAAAATACGCTTGCTTACACACTGTTCTGACAGTACACCTATCCCCTGTGTTTGAGAAAATGGGACTTGTGACAAGTCAGTAGTAGCTATCTGCACACCTGCGGAAGTATTAAAGGAATAGAAATAATTATTACAAGAATTTCTCTAATCACAATTTCCCCACGCAGTCAGAAGATGAGTAAAACACAAAAAACCAAAGAAAACCATTAGTATGCTCCAATTGGCAATACTAAGATCAGAAAAAAAGGCAGATGAACTTTGTTCATCCTGAAGAGAAACTGTTTTGCATTGATCTACCAACAGCAGTCAGATGGTACCAGCTTATCAGGAGCAAAGAGTTTACAGATTCCCGAGGTACTTTTACATCATGTTTCCCAACTACCTCATTTACACTGTAAGAAGTGTGTGTGTGGGTGCATGTGTAAACACATGAGAATCTGCTTATATGTAAAACTTATCTCCAAATATGCCCATAGCTGCCTTTCCACCAGGGAGCCTTTTTTTCTTCAAAGCTCCAAGTTCTGAAATCATCTGGAAAAGTTTAATGCCAAAGATAGATAGACATCAAGAGAGTCAAATAGCTAGCTTCCAAGCATTGTTTTATGTGTAAGATTGTGCCAGATTTCACAGAGTGCACAAACTGAGGTATTTCAAACACCCAGCTTTATATTAATTGATTACTAACTTCAACCTCAGGCATCATTTAGCTTTCTGGAATCACACTGGATTATACGTGTACTGTAGACTGATCAAATATCTGAAACCACTGAAAAAAAACCCAAAACAAACAAAAAAAGAAATGAAAGTGCTGAGCAGCTTCTCCATGCAGAAATTGTAAGGGAGAGTTAGAACAAAGTTAGACCTGCAACAGCTTTTACCAACTGAGCAGCTGTCCTTAACCTTGGTAATGGAGATTTCTAAAACCATATCGTAAGCTACAGACAGATGACTTCAACACCCCTCACAAGAAAAGCCACATTTATAAATACTAAATATATTGCCAAATCTTAAGCTTGAGAAAATAAAAATTGCTTTCAAGAAGTACCCAAGTTTCATGAACTTAGTAAAAAGTCTCTTGGAAGTTTTTCAGCGTGGGAGAATGTTTGGGGGTTTTTTTTTCCCTCTTCAGTGAATAGAAACCTTGAACTTTTGCTAATGGTCAACAGGAGTAATTTTTCACTCAAATCAGTTTGCTGTTTATTAGCAGCCCAGTGATCCATGATACCTACTTCCTACTCCTTACATCTGACTGCTCATTCAATACAGAAACCAGCAGAGTCATACAAGCTTAGAACAAAAGGAAAAGAAGAAAGAGCTTAAAGGGAAGCTTTATATAGAGAAAACAAAGACATTCTGACTTCTGATTTATGCTGGAATGAGAGGAAGCTCCTGTCCTGCCTCTGGATGAACTACCTGCAGAGCGTTCCACACAGCCCTGCACTCTGGTGCAGACAGGAGACTAGCAGTGACCACGCTGCAGTGATACAACAGGCATCCTGCTCCTCTACTCAGCGTTGTAATCAGCAATACGGTCTTAACACGGTGCAGATGTGAAGTCTACTGCTTCCATCCATCGTTGGATAAACACAGCCATTAGCCTGACATCAGTATCTCTGCTTTCCATAAGCTGAGCTAGGTCAGAGATGCAAGGAGATACAAGGAAATATAAGGGAAGGAGAAGACCTTACAATGGCCCTGTGAGGCAGTGCTGGCCCTGCTCACCCAGCACTCATCTGTCAGACCCAAACAGCTCGCTTTTCACCTGTTTCTCCTGATGGACGACAGAAGGCAGCAACTGTCACTGTTAATGGAGTTTTCCCTATTTACCCAGGCACTAACTTCATTTTTTTCAGCTATCCCTCACTAGCAATTAACAGCTACCTTTGCTACATGTTCCTGCAATTTCTGTAGTCCCCCCACTGACTAGTAGCACTTAATTTGGTCAAGATATTTGTTACACCCACTATGCCCTACAAGACAGTCCATGTATAGGAACCGGACCATGAGAGAATCAGCTTTAAATTCCTGATGCAATGTTAACACATGGTATCAGTAAGAGGCTATTTCTCTTTGCTATTGCACTACCAGTTGTAAATAGTTGAAACCTGATCAATCATCTTCAAAATCAGTAAGCTTTAACCATCAAAGGCATTTTTCAGGAATTATTTTTAGGCGGTATTATTTAGTAAGAAGGCAGAGATTTTTAAATCTCTGTTTTAATTTGGCTGCCTGAATTAAAGAAAAATTACAGTTCCTGCAGATGGCTATGACATCACAACAGAGTTACACTGCAGAGGTCTGCTCTTTCTGGGGAAGGGCCACGCGTCTGGGAAGTCACCTGAATGCCAGACTGAAGACCTACTGAAGGACCAGCACTGGATAAATGTACCCTTGAATCCCTGATCAAATAGACACAGTTTTCAGCTTCCCCCCGAGGAACCAACAAATGCTGACCAGGGACCATAGGGACACAGGACCTCGAACACTCTTTCTAAAATGAAACTACCTTAGTAAAGCTAATTATGAAGTATAGTCTATTTTAATCTTTTTCAAATTAAAATACTCCAAAGATATTTGAAATTCTGCAATATAAAGCTGCTGAACTTTAAGGGGGAGAGTTTCAAAGGCACAAATGGCACTTAACTTCCAATTATGCCTTGGAAAATGTCCCCCTAATGGCTAGTATAGCTGATTTATTTTCATAAACTTTAATTACTTCACACTTTTTTTTTATTTTTACAGAACAGTGAAATTAGTTCAAGAAAGCAGTTCAAACACAGTGCCCAAACTTAAAAAGATTTGCTGCAACGCCAGATTTCTATATGCAAGTTTAAAATCTTCATCAGTTCTAACATTTAGACATCTAGACAAGTGTGAATATTTGCACTAGTTATAACATCTGCAGACAGCAGATGCACTAATTTGTATTAAATCTGATTATTAATATTTTAAGTAGAAGAGGCTGTACCAATGTTATTTGGATCAACTAATTTGGGATGAAGACCACATTTTTGTTTTGGCTAGTATAAAAATCAGGAGCTTCTCTTGTAACACAAGCAGCAGCAGCAGCGATCGGGCTTATGAAGTGTAGTATTTTGACAGCTTGCAATACCAGTACCTGGGAGATCCAGCAGGACAGAACAGCGAGGGGAAAACCGTGGGATTTTAGTTCTCCTTGCATGCTATTCCCTGGTGCTGGTACCTTCAGGAAGTATTCAGTGTGATTTAGCATCAGATTTCTTACAGCAGAAGTCCGGGGTTTGGGGTTTTTTTTTAATTTATTTTTAACAATAAGTCTTAATTAAGGTGTTTTACCTGCTCTGAGTATTTCCAAGACCGTTCTGGGAAGAGCTTGCTTGCAGGCAGGGCTGCCTGCTCTGTAAATAGAGGTAAGAGCAGGTGCTGCCTTCTAAAAAGCAAGAACATATTGCCCTCTAGTGCTGAAAGCAAGCAGAGGATGCCGAGGGCAAGGCGGGGGTTTAATTATTTCCAAACTACCTGCCTGCCTCCTGCTAACAAAACTGAAGCGTGTTGTGCTTAACTGTTTTGTGGGCAGGCTGCACACCCAGCGAGGCCGCCCTGCAATCCTCCTGATCCGGTAAACCCTCAGGGTTGGCCTGAGTGACTCATCAACGTCACCAAAACTGGAACACGACCTCAGAGAGGACGCCTGAGTTGATCCAGTTTTATCTTTTGATAAAATCCTAATTGGAGGTTTATTAAGAAGCGAGATCACAGTAAGCAGACAGGACGAGGGAAGCACTAAAGTGGGGGCAAATACCCGTACAAGTATCAGGATTATTTCAGTTTCCTAGTGATAGCTGAGATTTCTTTTTTATTTATTCTCTCATGCATAAGACATTACAAAATACAGAGTATTTTTTCTCATTTCTGCCCATGGATAAACTACCAACCTTGCTCACCTTTTGGCCAGTTGCTGTGCAACACACAGCAGGGTCACCAATGGAGTAACCTGCAATACAGGGGTACAAATCGCCTAGCAAGCTTCCAGCAGAGAAGTAAAGCAGATAAAAACCTGAGCCTGGCAAAGTCACAAATGGTGTCAGCAACAGCTCCCTATGTCTAAAACTGCAAGAGCAGCAACAAGCCTCTCACCAGCAAGCTGACGTAATAACTCACAATTACTTCAGCATCCTGTTCACTGTTTGGTAAGCTCCCAAAAAGCAGCAGAGTAATACTAGGAGAGTGGTATGCAAAGTGTTTAAAGCAAAATTAAAACCTTTTGCTTGCATTTTTATGATCCTGAGTTGATACAATCAAGAGCTTCCTTAGAACTGTACACCAGAGTCATAAAACAGACTGCTAGATAAACTCCTTCAATATCTCTCTTACAAGAAATTTCCAGTTTTAGATGTAAAGCTTAAAATGAATTAATAGTTTTCAGAATGAAACACAAAAGTATAATCTGAGTTAATGGAGCAGGACACATCAACTGGCAAGTAGCTGCCCAGAAAGTGTTTCTTCCTTGCAGTTCAAAAATCACCCATTCTTTACAGCCTCACAATCTTCCAATAGGTAAACAACATAAATATTTCAGAAAGATGTTAATGCTTATTTAAATCCACAGAGCAGCATTTGCTATTTATTCAGTCAGTTTTAATTGCCTCCAAGTCATATGGTTTATTACTACCAATGGTAATTTTTCATGAATTGAGGTAGAACTACCAGGAACTGTACAAGGTTCAGAGTTGGCCAGGCAGTCGAGTGCCCCGTACTTTAGCCACACAGCACAGGAGGGAGAGACAGAAGCCCCAGTCCTTTAGCTGGAGGTGCCAGAGCCCAGCACTCATACCTACATGCCCACCGAACAACTCCCCAGTGGTATTTCTCTTGGCACACACCACCTCCCTTTCATCCCTGATGGGTGCAGAGGCACGCACAGCTCCACCCTGCAGTTATAGCAGCCTACTCATTCACTTGGAAAATCCATCTCCAGGCTTTATCATTCCAGACCGTCCTTCAACAGACTGTAAAGTACTGATCACTCCAGGTACAGAAGCGAAACTGGGGAGAAAAGTCCTACAAATCTTTCCTCAGAGTCATCTCACATTCTTCACTTCAGCTTCATTAGTTTCACAGTCCAACACAGAATTTCCCCCCCTCCCTTTAAAAACACTTGCATAGTTCACATTCAACATAGAGTATAGCCAAATATTTAACTTTTACTTTGTCCTAATTTTGCCCTACAGTCTTCAGTCATTCCCATTTGCAATAGCAATGAGCCATTTTTCATAAGGAATGCCCCTAAATGAATACCTGTCCTCAAAAATTTAGACTTTATGTTTATACCCTAAGAATATGGGAGAGATGTTTAATGCAGCTTATCTTAATACATCAAGAAAGCAAGTGACGCTGAGTGCTTCTTGAACTGTTCATAAACTTCCCTCTTCGCTCAGATTACTGGTATCAATCACCACCTTTATTAACGTGTGTTTTTAATTGCTTTATGGATTTTATTTTATTTATTCTTCTTTTACTCCTTGTTGCAGATAATGTTAAGAGTCCTCTTCATTGGTTATTGGCAGCTGCTGCATTCTGAGAAAACCTCTTTCAATTTAGCTTTCCGGATCCTTTGACTTCCTGCTCCAACAGCTTTATAAACCTCCTCAACAGCTTCATAAATGCACTGCAATGGTCACATGAGCATCTTGGGAGGGGAATCAGCACCTCTCCATCTCCTCATTCCTACTGCACTTTAGGAAAAGAGAACCAAAAAAGCAGCAAATCCAACAGAAGTTGGAAGTCCTGCAAAAGATGAATCTAATCGTGAAGCTCCGCAGAAGTTTCAGAACATTGGTCATTCTCCTGACGACATTCTGCTTGGCAAGTATTATCATTTCTGCCTATTACCTCTACACTGGCTACAAGCAGGAAGTGGCCCTTGTGGAAACGACTGGAGAAGCAGAGTGTGAAGACCTCAAGCTTATACCATACAGGTCCGTGGAGCTGAAAACAGCTAAGCCCATTGATCCATCTAAAACTGATCCCACTGTTCTCCTGTTCGTGGAAAGCCAGTACTCCCAGCTGGGACAAGACATCATAGCCATCCTCGAGTCCAGCAGGTTTCAGTACCACATGGTCATCGCACCAGCTAAGGGGGATATCCCCCCTCTCACAGACAATGGAAGAGGAAAATACACAATTGTTATATATGAGAATATTTTAAAGTATGTATCCATGGACTCGTGGAATAGAGAGCTTCTGGAAAAATACTGTGTGGAATACAGTGTTAGCATAATTGGTTTTCATAAAGCCAATGAGAACAGCTCCCCAAGTACAAAACTGAAGGGATTGCCTTTACATCTTTACAATAACGTAGCCCTCAAAGACTGTGTGGTAAACCCTCAGTCTCCCCTGCTGCACATTACCAAAGCACCAAGGGTTCAGAAAGGTCCACTGCCCGGTGAAGACTGGACAGTTTTCCAGTTTAATCATTCCACCTATCAACCTGTGCTTTTAACTGAACTGCAGACCTCCAGGCCACCTCCTGCCACGTTGCCAAAGGCTGCTCTGTATGCAACCGTCATCCAAGACTTGGGGCTTCACGACGGGATTCAGAGAGTGCTTTTTGGAAACAACCTGACCTTCTGGTTGCACAAACTGATCTTTATTGATGCCATCTCTTTCCTGTCGGGGAAGAAGCTCACACTGTCCTTGGATAGGTACATTCTGGTTGACATAGATGACATCTTTGTTGGGAAGGAGGGAACGAGGATGAAGATCAGTGATGTGAAGGTAAGGCAAGAACTGGGGGATACCATCCCAGATACACGTGTGCACAAATGGGTATTGAAGAGGGGAGAAAACGTAGCAAAGATGGCAAGCTCCATTCCCCAGGAAAGGCTGACAGTTCACAAGGGCAGCCAGCAGGAACAGCAACCATAACCTGAGATTACTTCAGAAGTCTCTTTATGTGCATACCTACAGAGATGTATTAATGTATGCATATGGATACAGTGCTATATAGAGACATACGCATATAGTAATGCATATAGTGAAAGTATTGGCTGCCTCTTACTTACATAGGTTCTGCTCAAGGACTTTACCCAGAGCACCTGCATAACAAAGGGTACTTTTTATACCTTTTTAAGTAAAATGATCTTTGTATCTGGAGCAAGTTTGCTCTTGAGATATCTGAATTTTTAGGTAACACCATGTTTTACACAGCATTTCTTCCCCCCGCTATGTGCATACAGAGGTATGTATGAGCTATATGTATATAATACCATCTATAGGCATTTTCTCTATGCTTTCTTGCACTATTTCTTAAAAGTAAGACGGAACAATATAATACAGTTGCTTTTTAAAACCTCACATAATCATCTGTGGTGGTTCAGCCCTGGCTGGAGGCCAGACGCTCACCAAAGTCGGTCTACGACTCCCCTTTTCAGTTGGACAGGGGAGAAAATACATATTGAGAGGCTCAGGAGTCGAGATAAGGACAGGGAGAGATCATCCTGTAATCAATGACATGGGCAAAACAGACTCAACACATTGTGAAGGAAAGGAAACTCTCTAATTTATTACACTACGCTACGCACCCAGTGAAACCAGAGTTGGGTAATGAGAAGCATGACCAGACCTTAAAGCGCCTTCCCCCACCCCTCCCTTCTTAGCAGACTGCACTTTAGTCATGATTTTGCTCCCTTCTTTCCCCCGTTGTGGCACAGAGAGGGCAGGGACTGGGGAAATGGGGGTCTTGGTAGCACCTTCCCTTCACCCCTCCATTCTTAGCAGAATTCCCTTTAGTCATGACCTTGCTCCCTTCTTTCCCCCCCATTGTGGCACTGGGAGGGCAGGAGTGGTGAACTGGGGTTCTAGGTCATTTTCATCATGAGCTGTTTTCCTTTTCCAGATTTTAAAACTCCTCTACCAGTGTGATTGCCTCCTGATGTGTGAATGGCTCCTGATGTCTCTCCTGATGTGTGAATGACTCCTGATGTCTTTTAGGTGGAATGTGGAAGGAACACTCTCCTGATGTTTTCAGGGTGGCTCATTGCATTGTCATTAGGTTCTTGGCACAAGACACTTTAAGCCTGACTGGTGGTGGTAGGAGTGAGGTTGGTAGGTGTTGGTAGATGAGAGGAAAAAACAGGGGGTACGGTTCTGTTAGTGATTGTTAAGGCATATTTCCAGTACCTTACACATAGTCTGCAGCATCCAGGGACACCATTAGATCTGTTCAGGGTAATTTTCAAAGATGTTCACAACTTGGAAAGACTAGACAGAGCTCAATAGCAGGACAGTTATTTCCTTGCAATTTTCTGCATGTGGGAATCATCATATTCAGAAATTAATTGAAGCTCTAAGCATGTAGCATCACATTCTCAACCCTTTATTATAGAGTTGGGGTTTTTTCCTGTAAATACCCTAATGCTTTTGTGAGCAACAAACAAGCCTTCTGTTTTTAAATGTGGATTTCTATTTTGTTTCTTAACTCTTATTTCCATCTCTACAACTTCTATATTAATCTGCTGCTTCATCCAGATCATGAACCGAGGTATCAAAATACCCTGCAAAAGCAGTTGTTTTAACTGTACGTGAGACTGCTCTGCACAACAGAACAGTTTGGGTAATTCTATTAGCCAAGCCAGGTGTATGAATGCTCATCAGGGCTGATTTCTGCACTACAAGTGCCTGGTGCCTTCAGATTTGAGCACTGTGCACAAGCTCAGTGATCAAGTGCTCTCTCTCCGGAAATGGATGGTAAAATGCTCTGAGAAAGGGCTTGTATACAAGAGGAAATTAACTGAAAAGGCAATTGTAGAACAAGTTTTTCAGAAATAGCTTTCCGCCTGCTCGTTTTTGAGACCATCTTTTTCTGATGCTGTTTGCTCCATTAAGGAAATCTACTATTCCACACTGGTAAAAGAGCCCCTATTACTAGAAGAAGAGTGTCCATCTTGAGTTACTTGGAAATTCAAATCTTACTTTTGACTTGGAAGAATCTCACCAGGCAGAAAAAACCCCAAGTCACCTCCTTTATTTTCCAGTGGTCGGCAACATGACTAGGCAAACCTTTACACCTGGGCTTGGCAAAGCAGCCACACTTCATTGCTCATTATAGGAGACACAGACAAAAACTCCAGATCCAGGGAGTAGGAGCTGGATGGCAGAACTGTAGCTGTTAAAAGCATTCAGCAGCCCTTTTAAATGCTGCACACATTTACCCATCTGAAAAATGAGCAGTCTACACTTCTAAATACCTTGAAAATAACAAGGGAAAGCACCTGCTAGGATTCAGACTTATTTAAAAAATATTTTTTTAAAGGAATGTGTGGCAAGTTTTCTTTTTGTGGATGATGTTTGAGTCAAGGTATGAAGGGAAGCTTTCATTCTTCCCTCATTTCTCCAGTGTAAAGTAGCAGCCCCTTCCAAAGCCACCAGTGGTGCCACTTGCCAGATAAATCCCGTCCTCACCTCAGGCAATAAATTATGCCACAAACATCAACCATGGAGAGAAATCTTTTGCATGCACAGACTAAGAACCAACCTTCCCATCAAGGGCTCTTTCGGGAACAAATGAAAAAACACAAACACTATCTCCCTTTGAGATGATGTTCACACATAAACCCACTCTGCAACTTGACCATCCATTGACACTCTTGTCCTTAACATTGCATTTGACACAAGACACCCAGCACAGATTTGTTTGTTAGGGCATTTCACAAACACTTGCTAGACAAATCAGACCATTCATATAGGCTGGACATTTCCAGAATACATTAACATTCAAAACAGGATGCTTGCTAATGAACGTAATACTGAAATCAGAGTGTACTTCGGTTAGTTTACAGTAAAGGATAATTACAGCCAGTTAAAGAACAATCTCCCGAGTCGCTTGGCGAAGGAGGCAATTAAGAACCCCTAAGGCAAGCCAGCTTCTTTGCTTGAAAGGCAAAAATAGCAAAGGGAGACAGTATCTAAAAGGCTGACGTTGAAGCCATGTCAAAGTATCACCATGCATTTTGAAGCAGCAGTCGTGGCTGGCTGCTCAGGGAGGGTTGTGACTTCACTGCATGCGAGAGGCTGAGATTGAGGGGCAAATTGTGCTTGTCCTGTAAGCGCAGAAGAGTCTGAACAGCTCTGACAGCTAAAGGGATAGCACAGGCTCTGTATGTTGTTCAACAAGAACATGGCAGAATTTGAACCATCTCCTTTCTTTCCTAAACTGCCCATTACAAGTGTATTTAGCACCACAAAAAAAAAACCCCAAAAAACCCTCCAAAACTGAACCCTACCCCAACAAAAAACCCAACTAAAACACCCCAAACCCTCACAATCCATATTTACAATGTCACACACCTCAAAACTTATTCCATCCCATCCCCCACAATGCTAGTTTAACACGTCAGCATCGCCAGTGTAAGAGAAATTGTTATTTATGCAGTGCTTTCAAAACCCAGAGAACCATCTAAAACCGTGCTCATAACGAAGCAATTTCTCAACACAGCACAATCCACTGCATTATGCCACATCACTACTTCTCCAATTCCTTCAGATATCAGCATTTGTTACTGCAAACAGCGTGGGTTCACACTGCAAAATCACACAGACTCTCTGCCAGGCTCTCCTAAGATCACACACACACACACACGTCCCTTGGGAATGCTTTCACACATGGCAGATCCCCAGGGAAAGCTACAAATGAACAAATTACACACCTAAACTGTACAAAAAATACAACTAAGTAACATCACCCCTGCTCAGTCTCTCGGGCATTTCCTTCCAGTGGCCAAACATACAGCAACAGCCAAACCAAAGGGCACACAACCAGAAATGAGCTTCCTAATAACAGTATTTGTATGTAACAATAAAAAAGACAAGTAACACTGTTCCTATGCAATTACTTCCTGCAACTCAAACATTTTTATCCTCTCACAGAGCCGTTTCTCAATTAGGTGCTTCAGGGATATATATAGTTTTATAAGAGGTGGCATCAGCTAGAGAAACAGAGATTAGCAAACGGAGTTATTATGGGCTCTGTTTACCACAAAAGATCTCCTAGGTCCTCGTATCATAGAAGTCGTGCAAGGTCATATCTGCTTAAGTAATTAAACAGGAACTCAGCAGAGCCACAGAAAGCTATTTTCCCAAGCTTTGCGGAGATCTATCTTGAGCCCAGTGAGCTTCTGTAAATTAATTTCTCCCTTTCCCTCCTGCCTATATATTATCTCACTACTTGATTTTAGAAGGCAAAGGACTCAAGAACTCATCAGTTAATTTGCAGAATTACTGAATTCATATACTTGCAAATGATATTGGCTTCCAACCTCACAACAAGCCCAGGATCACTAGCACCAATGATTTAGCAAAAACCCCTAGAAGTATCTGGTTAGGATCTGCCTGGGATTGCCCTTCAGAAAGGATACAACACTTTCACCTTTAGGGGTTCCTTTTAACTGAGCACAAACACAGCAACATTTCCCAAACAGGTAGTAAGAACCTGCTAAAATCTTTTCTATGGTTGACGCTATATTACAAGCTAATAAAACATTGACTCACCCAGGAAGAGCTCAATGCAGCGACCAGGGCTTTTGGAGCACCTTTCACAAATATTCTTCTGGGAGTTACTGTTAATTCAAAAAGCCCCACAAAATAACAACATAAGCTAAGGACCTGACTCTTTAATAAATAAATGAATAAATTTAAAACCCCACAAAATAATTATTAAGCATTAACCTTTCAGCTTCTCTCCTCCTCGACTCTAGAATTTGCACTGCAGCACAGCTCCTATTCTCTAGCCTTCTCCCAGGTAGACTCTCTCAGGAGCCACCTGCTTCCCACTCTTCCCCCAATCTCCCAGCTGGAGCTGATAATCAAAGAGAAGTTACTGGTCCCAGCACCACCACATCACACAGCCCCTTTCTCTAAAAGCTATGCTTCCTTTTGCTGTATTCCCTAATTGCCACCATACAGGCAGGAGCATCCTTGTGCTTTCCAAGGTGAATTTTAAAAAATAAAATAAAATGAAGGAACAAGCTTCGGGAACGTCCTTTGCATTGCTGCTGACTGCACTCCTTCCTTCCCCTTGCAGCACTGAATATCCCGTCTACATTCTCCCCACTTCTTCAACTCTATGCTTCAGTTCTCTTACTTCAGTGGCAATGAGAATTACATTGGTCTCCGACAGCTCCTCACTTCCACAAATCTGCGCTTTGTCTTTGACCATCACCACCATTGAGATACCTTGAATACTTAAAGGCTGTGCTTTCTTGCTTATTTCAGGATTTTAAAGACAAAAATTCATGGTGGAGTTGCATCATTTCTGATAATTCCAAATGAAAGAGTACTAGCTTAGCGGGAGGCTGAGCTCAGTAAGGGAATCTCTCCAGCATGTGCTTTTTCTGATCTTCCTGCAAGGACAATTGCTGTCAGGTGGAACAATCAGAAAAGCCGAGGCCACATCACCAGGCATGACAGAACTGTAGTTGGTATGGAGCTGCAGGTAGGCACAGGGTGGACAGACCTCTCCATGCTGCTGTGTGCAAACTCTCCTCCCTGTCCACGCAAAGTCTAAATGCCCTTTGAAAGAAGGAGTTTAATAAACTGTTTGTAGACCAGCGTTCATTCCAACATCAGTTCTGCTGCAATGCCACTCTCATGCTGTTTGGAAACTAGTTAACAACAGACAATAATGCATTTCTCTACCCCTTTGCAGAATTGTTCCTTATGTGAACATAAGGAAAAACCTTTTCACTGTGGGGGTGGCAGAGCACTGGGACAGGCTGCCCAGAGAGGTTATGGAGCCTCCTTCTCTGGAGATGTTCAAACCCCACCCGGATGTGTTCCTGTGTGACCCAATCTAGATGATCTGTCAGGGAGGTTAGACTAGATGATCTTTTGAGGTCCCTTCCAGCCCCTAACATTGTGTGATTCTGTGTGATTTCATGATTCTGTAATTTGGCATCGGGTGCCATGGAATATACCCAGCTTTCTGTACAAATTTGCCAGCAGTGGTCATGACCAGAATTAAGAGTCAGGGAGGATTATAATGGATACCTGGATTTCTACTTCAGGTTTCTAAAGAGTTTCTTTGGATACTCTACTCTTTTAGCCTTCCTGTACAAAGCTTCCTAGACACAACTGCAGGGAGGATTGTGATGGAAGTTAGAGCAATCCAATACTTCCATTGGCACACAGGTAGTTCCAAAGGTGCTTAATATCAATCCCCAAAATCTCCAGCGCTTGAGCAATGTTTGAAACTCCTAATGCTAAGAGAGCACATAGAAACAAATCTCTTTTTTTTTATTGTTCACTCGTCTGCAGCTTTTTCTTTCAGCAGAAGATGCAAAAGCCACCACTTCCTTGCCAATAATGTGGGATATAATAGTCATCCCTACAGCCTTTTTATAATAATAAAATCCTGCCAGTAAAGTAACCACACCAACAGACAGTACAGGGAGAAACTAAAAACAGAAGATGTATGAGTGTCAGAAGCTAGAGGCGACAGCCAGCATTAGTCATTATAGGCAGAGTTACCCTTATGTCACCTTTTAAAGCATTCAAGAGTGGCAGTAAAGAACATAGTGAAGTGAAATTCTGGAGTTCCCACTTTTGGATGGTCTTAAAGTCTTTAAAAAATGAATTTAAAAAGCAGCTGAGAAGGCATTATAAGAAAGATTTAATAATCAGACAATCTTTTTAAAAATGGGAGTGTCTAATCCATTCTGCTTCAGCAGAGATGACAGTTCATTCAATATTTTCTTTGCTCGGGTCTCTTGAATCACCCAACTCTTTCTGCAGTAATTGGAGTGTGGAATACTGCTCAAGTGCCTTGTCAAGATACATCACACAAAACGTTTCATATTTTTTTGTTTTAATAAAGCCTGTTCTTTCATTCAGAATTTCAGTACTGATGTAGTTAAAAAATATTATTCCTTTGCCATCAGCAAAACATTTATTTTTCTCCTTGGCAGCCTGGCAGATTGACCATATACCCAAGTACCCTGCCTGAATTATAATGGATTGAGGGTTCTCTTATCAGCCAGGTTTCCCACTGACGACATGGTAGGTCTTGACTTACAGAGTGTGGTGGTATTGGCCCTGGCTAGAGGCCAAATACCCACCGAGCCGCTCGCTCACTCCCCCCTTCAGCCGAAAAGGGGAGAAAATATATATATTGGGAGGCTTATGACCTGAGATAAGGACAGAGGGATCACTCTGCAATTAGTGCAATGGGCAAAACAGACGCAGCACAGAATAAAGTGATTTATTACTACTACAACTAATACACCCAGTGAACCGGAACAAGATAAGAAGTGGCCTGCTCTTAAAGCACCTTCCCCCCAACGTTCCCTTCTTAGCACACTTAAACCTCATCACGATTTTACTCCCTTCTTCCCCCTCTCAACATGGCACGGGGAGGGGCAGGGAATGGGCACTGGGGTNCCAGATCTCAACACTTCTACTTCCCCCCACCCCTGGCCTCTTCGCACTCTTGACTTTAATCATAGATTTGCTCCCTTCTTCCCTCCTCTCACAGCAGAGGGAGGGGCAGGGAATAGGGAGTGGGGGTTTGCAGTCCCGTTCCTCCAGAGTTGTCTTCCATCTCAGCTGGGGAGGTGGGGGAGGGCGGCATTCCACATACACCCCCTTCCCCTGCGGCACTGTGGGGTCCCACCCACACAAGAGTCATGTCCACGAGCTTCTCCAGCGTGAGTCCTCTCTATCGGGGAGTCATCTGCTCACCACAGGCCTCTCAGCAGGACTCCCGTCCATAGGGTGCTGACATCCGGGTCCAGACCCCCCGGCCTGGTCCCCCGCAAAGTCACAAGTCCCCTGGCAAACCTGCTGAGGCGTGGATCAATCTTCACAGGGCGTAGATGTCTCTGCTCCCTGTCCTTGTCCATGGGCTTCGGGGGGACACCTGTTTCACCGTGGGCTCCACCAGGAGCTGCAGGAATCTCTCTTTCCGCATTCCCCTCCCAGCCTAATGCCTGCCAGCAGTTTTTTCTCCTATATGTGATTCCCAGAGGCGCTGTATCCAGCTCTGATTGGCTCAGCCTCCAATTTGGCCTTGAATTGACCAATGTTTACAAAATATGGGGCTTGGAGAAAGCTGTAACTCTGGCTTACAACAGCCACCAAAGCAGCACAGCTACACAAAACTGCAACAAGAGTCTTGCAGAAATAAAATTCTGCTTGCTTTTATTTCCCAGTTCTTTAACTTCATTAGTTTAGACGATGATGTTCCTTAAAGGATGTGGGGCATCCTTTTAATGATGTCCCATACATTTAATGACTACCTCTATCACACGGTCTAAGCAAGATTTTCCTGAATGTTTGAAAACTTACTTGGGGTTGTATTCCAGAAAGGACACCAGTGTTTTTATTCTTCTCAGTCCACGCAGTGCAATTTGATATTGTTTGCACAAGCACTGCAGAATCATCACAATTCTGAGTAGGTTTTTTTCAAGGAAAAAAAAAAATTAATCATTCACAAAGCCAGCAAATAAATAAAAAAAATTTTTTTAAAAGCCCAAACAACAGAGAAAAACAATTCTTCTCTCCTCCAGCTTTTTGACTAGGACTAGCTCTACAAACTCAATAGAGCTTAATTTGGGAAAAGATAAACAAATTGGAAATTTGAGAAACCAGCACAGCAATTTTTAAAAAATAGAAAGGCTGGGGTTTTTTAGTTACTAGTCTAATTCAGAAATATCTAGTGCTCACAACCTATCAATGATCTGTGACACAACCCTTTTATCTACATTTCTGCTGATTTCCTGGATTTGTACTGATTTCTTGAATGCCTTCTCCAAAATAATCCTGAAGTCATAGGTTATATTGTACTGGAGTATCTTTCCAGGATATAGGTGGTTCTCAATTTAGCTTCACTTAAGTTACTTTAAATCATTTTCTTAACATTTAGGGAATCCGTAGGAGCCAAAAAACACGGCTGCTTTATATCAGCCTCTCAAGAGACCTACATTAACCTAAGTTTTAAAACAACATATATTATTTTAAAAGGAGCGATAGCTATTGCTTTCTGTATAGCAAAATAACACTCTCTGAAATGATCAAATACCTTTCTAGAAAGTCTAGCCAAAGCAGACTTAAAGACCAGTCATGATTATTGCCTTAAAAGCACTTGGTGCAGCAATAAACACATTACCACTAACACCATATATAATGCAGTTACTTAAGTAGCAGTGTTACTTAAGTAACTTTAAATATGCCTTTGTCATCCCAACACAAGCTGAAGAAACAACACAGAGCAAAAGCTCAATTTAATGTCTTTAGCATTATTCAAACGATTTGAAAAGGGCAATGACCAGATAAAAAAAAGGTGAATAGATGGAAGGATAGATAGGTAATAGAGAAAATCTCAAAGAAAAAATATATTTAGCTGTAATTAGCTAGGCATTTTCTGTCCCCCTCTGTATCCCAATATAGGATGAAAACAAACATTTGCCTATGCCTAGTTTCAAATTCTTAGATTGATGGATTGATCTACCTACTTATATATGCACACATTCACATTAATTGAATCTTCTGATCATCTTTGTCTCTTCTCTGATTATGGCCATAGACACCTTCAATTAATCCTTCTGCTTCTCATGTTGTACGTCTCTGCCCATCAGCTTTCCGTGCAAGGCAGAATGGAAGGGCTTTCAGGTGAAAGTTACCACATTCCTGCTTAATGCAAAAGACAGAATATGTGTCTAGCAAGAGTTGCACCTCAAATGCTGGGCTTGGTGTCCCTCTAAAGCACAAGATTGCTTTCTAGTAGATGGACATTGTCTATTAATTGAAATTCCTGAAGGCAAACATCACATGCCAGCAAGAAGAATTTCAAAACCAGTAAATCGTCAGCAGATTATGATACCAGATAATGGGATAACCTTTGAGCTAAGCCTTCTGCTTCATTTAAGAAGAAAATGCCTTTGGCCAAAATCTAGGATGTGACCACTGCTTCTAGTGACCTGTGCATTCGTAGATGGGAAGATTTAGGCTTTCCCCAAAGAGCTGAACGGTTTTCCAACGGGTTTCACTTCCCCGTGGACATATACATGTATTTCTACAGAGACATAAGAACAAATGACCTTCTGACTCCATTGTTCAATGTGAGTCATGCATAGCACGGAATAGTTAGAATGAGTCATATATTGCTTTCAGCAGAGTTGGTCAGATAATAGTGCTTTGCATACAAACACATTGATTCATCTGAAGAAATTAGCTTTGCAAGAAACTATTTTATTTAGGAAATTTCATATGGTCTGTGTGTAGCTACTATGATAAATAAAAATGAATTATTTCATTGAACATTTGAAATTGTGACAGTTTGATATGGTTATTTCACTGCTGAAGGGGATGGCTGTGCATCAGAGTGTTTATTGAGTTTTTTTGCAATGTTCATAAACACACACAAAATAATCAAATTTTATAAGAAAATTATCCTGCCTTGTATGTTTATGTCACCAGATAATACTCAGCATCCACATGCACTCGCCAAGCACAAGAAGATAAAATCATGCAAAGCATTCAGGGTTTGCTCTGAAGGCACGAGCTGTAGTACACCACTGTACAATGCACGGTGGTTTTCCATCAGATGCCAACTGGTTAGACCTGATGGTCAGTTTTGACCTGACCATTGGCATAGCAACTCTCCAACCCTTTGTGGAGACATAAATCAAAGCTCTCCAGCTTAAAACCAAGGGCACCAAAGGCAAGCGAAGGGTAAACCCTTCATTATTTGCTAGTGTTTCACAGCTGTCTCAGGAAGGTGACCTTATTATTCACCTTGAGGGGTGACCTTATTGATGTTTATACATATGTAACGGGTGAGAGTCAGGAGGATGGAGCCAGGCTCTTCTCAGGGATGCAGCGACAGGACGAGGGGCAGCGGGTGCAAGCTGGAGCAGAGGAAGCTCCATGTGAATGTAAGGAGGAACTTTGTCACTGTGAGGGTGGCAGAGCCCTGGAATGGGCTGCCTGGAGAGGTTGTGCAGCTTCCTTCTCTCAAGACATTCAAAACCCACCTGGGTGCGTTCCTGTGTGATTTAGTCTAGGTGATCCTGCTCTGGCAGGGGGGTTGGACTAAATGATCTTTTGAGGTCCCTTCCAACTCTGACTGTTCTGTGATTCTGTGTGAGTCTGTGAAGGTCAGGTAGATACTTTTATCACAGCAGTAACCGGTATGCATTTGTGAGTCTTGGGCACCAGTGTCCATTGATCTCTTGCCTCATACCAGACCCTATGGCAATGCAGTATTGTCATTGCTTTCAAATGATGATGGTAAGAAACCACAGATCGTTGACTCTCCAGATGTGATGTCAATCTCCTGAGTAAGGGTAACATCTGTGCACACTGTGTTAGCACTGCACTGATCAGCAGTACTGAATGCTGATCCATCCATCAGGTTCCAGTTCATGTTATAGCTTCAGTTGGTTCTAGGGCTTTTTTTTGGTCATGGCCAAGATATATCGCAGCCTGAACCATAACTACACAGGAGACCACCTTGTTCTCCATCACCATGGCCCATGCTACAGGTGCGTGCCACTGCCCATGTCCCAGGAGGAGAGGCAGCCTGTTTGTTGCACCCAGAGAGCAGGGCAGTGTTTGCAGCCATAAATATAAAGCTCTTTTTAAGTGCCTTGGTGTTTTCCAAATTAGAGTTGACTGAGGGTATTTGTAGTGCTGATGTATGGGGCCAGCAGCACCCATGAGACCTTTCCCACATTCACATGAAGTTACAAAGTGGTGAAAATGTGGACACCATCAGGCTGGGAAGTTTCTGAAAAATCTTCCCCTCCCAGAGCCCCCATGCTTAGGAATGCGATGAGATTACTGTTTTCCTGCTGCATGCTGCAGGCGTGCCTGGAAGCACCTGGTGGGGTTTAGATGTTAACACTTCACAAACACATCCCTCATTTCACTATCCAGGGCACTCTGCCCCTGTTTGCAGAGATCACTGTTTGCTGCACTGCTCCTCTGAACCTCCTTACAGAGATCCTCTTGCTTCTGTCATGCCTTTTTGCTGCCAGTACAAATTACTCATTCACCAGGTCAGGAGAGCTCCCATTTCTTTATTGCTGCACACATGCTAGTGGCAGCAAGTTCTCCAGTAAATCCCCCTGCTTCTTCATCGCCAGCCTGCTCCTGGTTTGGTAGTGGGATGCCAACATCACTTTTAGCTTACTTTCTGTTTTCCTTTCATGGCTTTTGTGGTCCTACCTGTACATTTACCAGCACTGCTGATAGACTGCTACACATCCTTTGTACAGCGCCTACTCTGAATGCACGGTGCTAGGCTTTCCAAGTGATATACATGGATGTAACATCGCTTTGTATCACAGAAGCACAAGGATGGAAAAGACTTTTCCAACTGTAATCATTTTCTGCAGGCAGGTAACACAATTACTACATAAATACAGGAGCTGAGAGGAAGAAAACTTTGTTCCTTATGGGCCAAATGCACAAGGCAATGTTTCTATGGAGATTTTCTTAGAGACAAGAGGCAAAATTAGTTTGAGCACTACTGCCCATAGAGAATCATCACCCATGGAGAGGAAGCCACATGTTACATTTTTGTTTTGATGGCAACCTTTTATTCTGGGAACTGTTTTATTCTGGAAATTTGGTCATAATAAAGTAATACTTCTCACTACAGTTAGTCTTTTATCTATGCCAGAATATGCAGTGGTCCTAAAATCAAGATTTCTAATGGATTTGGAGGTCATCTGCATAGGACTTTACAATAAAAGTGTCCTTTCGTTTATTAAAATCATAGTTCTTTAATATTTTTGCTTTTACTATTGAATACAACATTGTAAAAAAGCCTTGCTAGTTCTACAATACTTAGATAAAAATATTTTTTATGGTTGTTAATTAATTTCTCCCACAAAAAAGCATAAACCAATTCTTTGGTCTCATGGGCAATTATATTATTATGACTATTTAGTGATTTAAAATGTCACTTCACATTGACAAAATTTCTAATTTTTAAATGAAATATTAAATATGATAAATTACAATTTCAATAGAGCCAAAGTTTTCTAAAAGTTAAGAATTTATCTCAGGAAATGCCAGGATGAAAATAAAACAATTTTTTTTTACCTTAATAGGCTTTAATTTTCAGTAATAACAAGAAAATGAAAAGTTATAATTTCCCAGAGACAGGTGAATTAGCCAAAGCACTCTGGAGCTTTCCAAACAGTGCTCTTCATTAGGACTAGATTTATTGCAGCACATTGCGTGTATTAAAGTTTTCTGATTTAAAACTCAAGCATTTATCATTGATTAGTATAGCATACGATAAAAAGCTTCTGCATTTATGGTTAAGGTTGGCATGGAAAGACTACTAAAGCAACCTAGTGTCCTTCAAATCTGAGAGTTTCTTTAAGTGTGACTTTGTCTGGGTACAGTGCAGTTTGCCTTAGCCATGTCTGTCATCAAAGTCCACAGAGCTCACAAGCGTTACTCCCTGGGAAGGTGAAAGTATACGTGGATACAGTTTGGGGAAAAACAGAGTTTCAATGAGTTTCAAATTGAAATTCTTGAAGTTGAATGAATTTTTTTTCCCTTGATTTGTTTTTTGAGAGACATCATAGAATCATAGAATCCCAGGGGTTGGAAGGGACCTCAAGAGATCATGGGGTCCAACCCCCTGCCAAAGCAGCTCCCCAGCTCATATTGCACAGGTCGGCGTCCAGACGGGGCTGGAATATCTCCAGAGAAGGAGACTCCACACCCCCTGGGCAGCCTGTCCCAGGGCTCCCTCACCCTCACTGGGGAAAAGTTCTTCCCCATGTTGGTGTGGAACTTCCTGTGCTCCAACTTGAGGCCATTGCCCCTTGTCCTGTCCCCACAGACACTGAAAAGGGGCTGGCCATTTCCCCATGCATCCCATCCTTAAGATATTTATAGACATTAATAAGGTCCCCCCTTAGTCTTCTTTTCTCCAGGCTGAACAGCCCCAGCTTACCCAGCCTTTTCCTCACAGGGGAGATGCTCCAGGCCCTTCATCATCTTTGTAGCCTCCTCAGGACTCTCTTCAGGAGATCCCTGTCTTTTTTATTCCAGGGAGCCCAGCACTGGACACAACAGCCCAGGTTGGGCCTGACCAGGGCAGAGCAGAGGGGGAGGACCCACTCCTGTGACCTGCTGCCCACACTCCTCCTGATGCCCCCCAGGATCCCATTGGCTCTCTGAGCCCCCAGTGCACACTGCTGGCTCATGGCCAACCTGTCACCCACCAGGACCCCCAGGTCCTTCTCCACAGAGCTCCTCTCCAGCAGGTGACATGGTCTCCTAAATCCTGGCTTTCTTTTAATTTTTTTTTTTATTCTCTTTGTTTAATTAGATGTAAGATTTACAACAAAGTAGCAAAGGTTAGACTAGCCTGTTCCTTTCTGAGGCGATTAAATCTGAGTGCTAAAGCCACCTCTAGCTCATTTTAGAAAAGCAGAACCAAGGACTGGCTACTTTAACTTTTACCTGAAAGAAATTAATGCCTCCACATCACCAAACATACTTCATTAGCAAAATACCACCTCAATGTTAACCTCTGATAAGATGTTTTCTTGAGGAAACTAAACCAACTGATGATTCCCTGCCCAATTAAGGAGCAGAAATCATAAATACCATTTACCAAGCCACAACAGTTTCTCTACATATCTGTAAACCTTAATCTTTTCTACATTTTTGTTCTTTCTTTATATTACCAGTACTCTTTTAATCCACTATTCACATTTTCATCCAGACAGCCCCAGTTGGATCTATGGTGTGATATCCACTCAGCTTTTCTAGCACAACATCCATGCCAATTTTTACACTTCTGATTGAAGAGGGCTGAACAAGTTACCCAAGAAAGTTTAATTTTTAATTGATGTAGTAATTTTATTGATTTTAAAAATGTATTTCAAATTTTTTGTAAAGTATTGATTTTTAAAAAATTTTTTTAAATTATTTTTTAAAAAAATCATTAAAATATTAAGTTTATTGGCCGATACCAGGTATGGTGAAATTCAAAGAATTAGAGATTAGGATTTTAGCTTTCTTCCCATCCAACTCGCTTAGCCAATTATCCTTGGACTACATGGATTAAAAAAAAAATCCTTCCAAAACAGCCAAGTGGCAAGGCAGGGGATAATGAAGTTTGTATTTTTGTTACTCGTTCAAGTTGGACTGCTCCAGTGAAACAGTTTCCCATGGCAAAATGTTGATTTATTAAATGCAGAATGTTCCACTGGAATGTGATTTAAACAAAATTATATTCTGCCAGCCCATCTGCTCTGGCAGGCTGAAGGAGAAATGGGCAGTTTGAAGAATATTTTAAAAAAAAAATATATATCCAAAAGCTCATAATTAAATGTAGCTTTGGAATTGCTGATCTTCCAGAAATTAAAAAATGCAAATAATTCACACACTTCTGAGAGACATTTGTAATATAAGACTATTCCAGGAAAGGGATATTTCAGGTTTTTACTGCTTCTCCATTTTATGTAAAAGCCAGAATTATTAACGTGATTTTTTACATTACATATTAAATCCAGAATATCAACATTTAAGTGATTTCTAAAAGTTGTCTCAATATTGTACTGGAAATGCCTTGACTCAATCAGATTGAATCAAAGCCACGGGCTGCAAGGACCTGTGTTTTTCACCCCAAAACATCAGACCTTCAAGTAAAGGCCATATAAGTTATGCCTGAGTCCACACTTTGACAGCATACCATATGTGTTTGCCTTCCCCAAAACTCATGAAATATTGGCTCTTAAAACTGTCAGTGATTCTTGAAAGCACAAGTGCTTTTTTGGTTGAGGTCCAATTGTTTTAACAGAGTAAATCACAGTATAATTTTCCATTCCCTGGGTTTTTAAACTCCTCAGAAGTCTGTAGGTCTGTACATTAGCCTGCTCATTAATAGTGTAGATAGAAAACCAAGATGAGAATTGGTGTAGTTAATAGAAGTTTTGATATTGATTTCAATATCAAGGGGGTTCGGCCTCAAAAATATCTCTGCAAGAGCATCTCTGACTGTGATCTCAGGGTTTCGGAGGAGGCCACAGCTGGACATCTCTGGGTGTTCCCCCCCACCTTCTCTTCTATAGCCACAGGCACAGATATAATAGCTACAAAGCAGGGAAGACAGGCCAGAACCGTTACCTCTGCCTGGTTTATTGCTGTGAACGTTCAAAGAAGGTGGGAATCCCAGTTGGGAAAGGGGCTGTAAGATGCCACGGGCAGCAGGTGGTACTAGGGGAAAAGCAGACTGGTGAAGAGTAGAAGGACATGGCAGAGAGACTCAAGCAATGAAGATCAAGGCGGACCTCAGATCAGGGCTATGCTTTCTCCATATTCCAGTAATATTTCATTCCCATGGGCTATAAAGACTGAAGACCTCCTTTGGAATAATATTTACTGTAGGTTTTCCAACGTATTAGCACAAATGTTTGGAAATTAATTGCATATACATGGATAAATAAGCATTACTCTATATGCATCTATAATTAATAGACACTAAATACTCTATAATCTTATTAATTTAGGAAATCTTTAATGGAGCTCCAGGCATAAGTGTGAACTGCTGTGGCTACTTTCTGCATGGTTAGTAATAATAATAGTGCCTTATTATTTTTTTTAAATAGGTTCAGCTGCAGAATGTGAATTATTTAATATAAAAGCTCTGTATGTGTCTTCCTAGTAACATATCCTGAGATTTATGTGCATCATAAACAAATATGTCTGTGGTATTATAAAGTGTAATTCCACTGTATTTGTTATTAGGAAAGGGAATAAGGCTTCCCATATGCTTTCACTATTATTTCTCTTGTAACTGGGAACATGCTGCCAGTACATTATCAAGAAATAAAAGCTACCCATCATTGCTGCAAGTGTGGGAAGGTGGGTGTTACAGAGCATCTCTGTAGTAAAGACCAGAGGGGCTTTACGCTCAGCCTTAAGACAGAGGTAGATTTCAAAGCTCAGTAACAAGAGGTAAAGCCTGGGACTAGTGACACCTTGTAATTTGTTTACGTAATATAAGAAAACATTTTGAGTTGACAACACACACAGTGATTTCAGGAGCAGAGGAAAATGCCAAAGGGAGGATTAGAAATTTCCAAAGATCAGGATCCTGGGTGAGACTTGGATGTAAAATTACCTACGTTGAGCTTATGTTTTGTCCCTCCTTCCAGGATTTTGTGAAGGGTAAAAGGAAATTCCCTTTTCTTCCCTCACATGTTTAAAGTCGATATTACAGTGGGCTTACCCACAGGTAAAAGAAACTGTCTTTAGAAAAGGGAGTTTATTACTCTTTTACCATTGCTGTTATGATTTACGTTGGGGGACATGGACATCAAGCCCCTGTATATTGCACTGGGCATTCTCCGAAGGCAATAACAAGCTCATCCATTGATATGAGGGTGGCTGAAAATCCTGTGAGTGCCTGCCAGGCTAGAGTAAAATTACTTGAGACCCTTTAATTTACTATATGTTTTGGGTGCAAATTTTTGGCTGAATCGTGGCTTTTCATAAGTACTTGTCCTCACTTTCCTCTACTATGATATTGGGAGATACTCTGTGTTGTGCCAGTGTAAGACAACAAGCTTGTTGATAGGTTGATAGTTTGCTGAACATGCTGTTCTTGGCTTACTGACCCTAAGGTACATGGATTCATACTTCACACTGCAAGTAGCTACCCAGTTTTCAATGGGAATTTTGAAAGGGAAAAGTACTACCTATAGTAACGACTAAGAACAAATCAAACTAGATTTAAAAGTTAACTGGCTGGTAATGCCATTGTCTGCCATCAAAGTATATGTAAAAGGCTTTGAAATAAGAATAAATATATAAAAAACAAAACAAACATTCCCACCACCATGTTTCTCTGCTTTTTTTCTGAGATAGTACCATGCAAGCATTTAATGTATTGGTGAGACTGACTTTCTTCACTATTCCTAAGCACTAGAAACTTATTCACCATAAAGATGGGCATCTGGTGTTCTCATATATGGCAGAACAGAGAAAAAAATTAAGATTTCAACTACTGAGAGACTTCTGAAAGGATCACAAACACTAGAAACGCTGATTTTCATTGTATTATCATTGCAACCGATCCTATTATGCTTGGAAGACATACCCTTCTTCTGGGGTGTGGGCTGAATATTTCACCAAAAACTATTCCCTGTGGAAGGCTTCTATACCTCAGGAATATGTTCTCATACAAATGATAAGTTGGGGAAAAGAATAAGAAATTTCAAAATTATGTTCCCATTCTCTTCCAAGCAGCCAAGAAAACATGTTGTAAAAGACATCAGTAAACACCCTCTGATTAAAAAATGCTTGCTAGAAATGTTTACTCTCCCTGCCAAATAATTCACTTTGTGTACTTAGGGCACAGCACAGCATTGGTGCTGTGTGATTTAGAAACTGGGGTATTGAGGTTTCAGGAGCTCAAAGAGAGCACAAGCATACCTTTCTAACAGGAAACACTTCGCAGATGCACGATGCTTGGGGAAATTCAATGCATTCCAATACCAAAAAAGGTTGTTTGTCAGAAGCAGTTTTAGAAGCCCTGGGGATAAGTCATCGCTGTCAAGAATGATTTAGCAGTATCTAGAAAGGGATGAGCTCCACCAGACGGTAGGAAATTCACACAGAACCTCTTTTTATCTCTGCTGGATGAAATTTCCTATCACTGATGTCCCACTGATGGGGTGAGGGAGCAGCTACTACCCTTCCTCAGAGTCTTCTCCAGAGCCCAGCGAGCCAGCCGGTCCTCTTCCCTGCTCAGGGGGCTTGGGGGGGACTGGCTTGCCACAAGCACCTACAGAAGGTTGAGCTAGGAAGGCCAGTGGGGACCACTGGGATAATTTGGTGTGACATCCTAAGTAACATGGGTTGTAAAAAGTCATCCAGTGATCTGGGCATCCAGCTTCATCTGTCACATAAAAGCCTGAATGTATCTGCTGCCCCTTAATCTGTCTTGAGTTGTAGTGCCAGGTAGAAGTCACTAGAAGGGATGAAAGACTTCTTCATACTTTTTGATAATTACATCATACTACTTGAACTTCTCAAGGGCTCTGGTTTAAGATTTTTTGAAGTCTCTAATCCAGAGTGAGTGGAAGAAAGGCAGTACTTCATGTTTTTCTCTGAATAGAATTTTCCCACTTTTTGGAAAGGTGTGTTGATACTTTTTTAGTATACACCTATGATCTGAAGCATTTCTTCTGGCTCTTAGTAGATCCAGACCTGGAGGTTGGTGGCCCTGCCTGTGGCAGGGGGGTTGGAGCTCTATGATCCATGGGGTCCCTTCCAACCCAGACCATTCTATGATTCTATGATTCTATGATCTGTTTTCAGTATTTCCTACATCTACTTAGTGTTACGAAAAAGTAACCTACTGGAACCTCTGAAATGGTTGGTTTGAAATGTTTCAGCTTCATATGCTTGACAATCTGGCTTGATTTTACTGGAGAACATACTGGCCTTTGATGTTTCTATTGAAGAGGGAGACAGCAGAACAAGCACC
>VZTU01004718.1:1194-12573 GCA_013400835.1 Zapornia atra | reverse complement strand
CACACTCTGCTATTAATGTTTCATGGTTTTATCAGATGTAGTTCAGGCAGTGAATTCTGTCAGAGCGGTAAAATGGAATAATTAGGCTTGTTCTTGCTTATTGCATGCTAATCCCATCTAAATCAGTCTAAACTAACATCAGATGATGACTCTGACAAATCAGTTATTGAGAAACCATCTTTCGATTTTAGGTTGAAAGACCAAAGGTTAAAAAAAGGATTTTTTTTTTCTTCTGATCTTGGAAATATAAGGTACTTTTCTGATTCTCTGGAAGGTTTGAATTCTCTTAATGTCCTTTAAAAGACAAACTTAGAGAACACAGCAATACTCTTTTTCATTCCCANCACAGCTATAATCTTTTTCATTCCCATTTCTACCAGTTCAGCGGTCAGGATATTTGCTTGAGGTATAGACAGACATTCATCTCCCTACTGTGAGTTAGACATTTTTAGGAAACTCTACTAAAGGGCTGGACATTCATAGCTGCTATAACCCTTGTAACTTTTGCAATTATTATGGGAATGTTTAGCTTCAAATGTGCAGTCAAAGTTTTGTCTGCTGTTTTGTATAACAGACTGTTTACCGCAGCATAGACAGCACTCTACTTTGTGATGCTATTACAGTTGTGAAGACAGAAAGGTATTGTGGGATATTGTTCCATTTACAATATGCCCCAAAGCAACACCAGGGTTCTGAATCTTGTTGATTGATCTGAATTTGGTGCAAAACCATGGGCATTGTGTCATCTTAAATGTAGAGATCTCCAGAAATATACAGATACACATTAAGAAGCACTGTAATCATCAAATATACCTTTCATGAGAATTTAAGGATCTCTAAGATATTGGTTGGATGAATCACCACAAAATTTAATGATTTATTGATTGGGTTTGATCAAAGTAAATACATTATACCTCACTACTACTTTGATAGCTTTGGATGGATTTTATAGGGTGGAGATGATTAACCACTTAAAATACATATTTAAAAGAACTAGCAGTACTGTTGACGAGCTTTAGGCTTTTTGAGAACTCCAAGATTTACCAAAGCAAAAGAAAAATATACAAATTGAAAAGTATCAAATAGGTAAGCATTATTTCTATTCTAAATGACCAAATAGTGTACACGAATAAAACCATTTGAAAATTTGGAGTAATAAAATGTTGCCTAATGAATTGCTTGTTAGTGCACTGAAAGGAGTTGTATATTTATCTTTGAATATGTCAGGAATGAGGAAGTCAAAACTTGCTCAAATATTTCTGGGAGGGAAAAAGCTTTAAATTATACTATCTAGTTGATGTAAACTGAGAAAGACCTGAAAAGCTTGCCTTGAAACCCCTGCAAAAAAGAGTGTTTTGAAATATTACTGTCTCCAGCAGTGTTAACGTAAGATTTATGTAAGGATTCTGAAAAGTAAGATGACAACATTAGTTGTGAAAGCTGAAAGACCACTCAAGTACTCTCTTGTAACCATTGGCATCAGTCAAGCAATTAAAGACCTTTGAGACAGCAATTCATTGTGTCAATGAGCATAGCCTTAAAAGGTATTTGTAGATAGCTGAATTTATAATTATGGGTATTATGCTTAGTAAATGTCAGTAAATACACTCCCTGAATAATTTGGGTGAATAGTGTTCTCTCTATGGATCACATGCACTTGTCTCCTGGCCTGAAACCTTGTTAAATTATGTACCCTCTTTGATAATGGGAGAGAAAAATTCACATAAGTCTTTTATCCTTTTCTGGGATGGGTATAAGCAGATTATTTGTCTAGTTATCGATCAAAACCAGGAGTTAAAAGTAACATCAAGAACTCTGATACCTTAGAGGAACAAGCTTCTCTGCTCAAAATCCTGCTATCTTCCCTCAATAAGATCAAAATTTTTTGTTAGTACTTATAGGATTCGTCCTCTTCCAGATAAGTCACAATAAATTGAAGATCATTGTTTTTTGGAGCTGTGACTGGAAATACCAGTCTTTACCAATACCTCATTTATGCTTGCAGCAAGTAAATAAAAGTAAATTCACTTGAGTTGGAAAACTCTAACATACGTACTGATTTAAAATAGTTTTATTTAGGAACATTTTCACAAATTGGTGTTATTTTTTAATTATATCAATCGTGGTGCCATGGTTCTATGGTGACATCAATACAGTAACTAAAGTTCTGGGATTAATAAATTATTTTCAATTTTTAGTACGTTTGACATTATTCATATTAGCATTGCTAGAAAAGGCTTTATAATGATTACCACTTTTCTCTGAAAAGGGAAAGAACAATGCCATTATATTTCCTATGTGACAGAAAGGTCAGATAATAACAACCCAAATAACATCTTTCATGATTACAGCAAATCTGTCTTTCCTACAGAAAAAGTGTTATTTCTGAAGATTGAAGATGGAGCAAAAAATGTATTCTTTTATTTCTGGAAGCATTGAAGTATATCTCTAATTTACAAGAGCAATTGAAAATCTTTGAATTTAATAGGGGAACTTGCTTGATTCAGTAAGGATTAAAATCCATCAAGATAGCTTGGCATAACTTCCCAATATATAAAAAGAATTCATTCGAACCAAAACCTCCTATTGTGACATGTTCCTGTCAGTATCTTAAAGAAAAAGAAAAGATCTTGAAGAGAGAGTTGCAGGTATTGGTTGGATTGTAGTATGTTTGTTGTTTGGTTTTTTTTAATAGCCCAGTCTGCAGTCTGATTTGTTTGGGGATTTTTTTTTTAATTTCTCTTTCCTCTTAATTTCTTCAAATGGTCTGCTACTGTTTTTTTATTTATTAATATTAGGGGGGTTTGTATTTGCAAGAAGATAGGAACAATTGTGAAACAACACACTACAGGCAATATTCAAAATGTTTGTTTCTTGGAGTTTGTAATTCCTTCCCTTGGTGTCAGAAAATCTTTTTCTTCCTAAATATTACAAACACAGTAACTTTGTGACCTTCTTAATTTCTTTTCACTGGCCAATGGTCCATGTTGAGAGTTGGAAGCTTTTGTTTACCATCTTTGAGTAGGATTCTGTTCTCTGTTTTGTGGATGGCTGCAGGCCCCATCTGCTCCTGATATCAGAATTCAAACATTTTTACCATTGCTTGTCACTCATAGGCCCTCTATCTCTTTCTGTTCTACTGTTATGTCTTCATCCACAAATTCTGAGGAGGATTTCTTCATTCTATTCCTTAACTTTGAGGTTTCCCATTCACAGATATTTAAGAAAACCTTGGTTGTCTATATAATGCAGACTTTCTATTGAGGGAACTGATGGCTGTTTGGTGGATTGCAAGCTTTGAGCTGTTCTAAGACATGAACCTAATGATGTTTTTGGTGTAGTGAAAGGTTATGAATATAATTTTTTTTGGTGTTTACCCACCAAATATTTACCCACCAATATCTGCCTGGATATTGCTGGAAGGAAAAGAACTCCCTACTACTACATCATGCTGGAAATGTTCCTACTTATTGCTATCTGTCTAGTTATGTTTATCTTTCTAATTTACCTTTTTTTTTTTTTTTGTAGATACAAAGTATAGCTGTGTGCTCCTGAAATATTGGCATTGCTGTTCGTGCAAGCAAACTTGTTGTATGTGCATTTTCTGGAAGACAACTGCTAGTTCCTGCTATTAAACATTTTGAAATGATAGTACTAATGGTATTACAAATACTGGCTTTCTTTAGTGAATGGATGTTTGACTCTCTTAATATTTTTTGGTAGTTTTTAAGTACAAGATATAATGTTTTTAAGATTTATCAATGTTATTCTTTACTCTCAATACATAGAAATATCTGTGTATTTCTAATTTATGATTCAAAACAGCTGCTGGAAAACATTTCAGTGTAGAACAAAAACATGACAATCTGTTTCAGATTACAAATGTTACATAGATTAAAATAAATGGGCAAGTATTTTTTTCAATAATTCTTAATGATGTAGAATATTTTCTATATACTAAAAGTATAAAAAAACCCAAGAAGGATAAAATAGAATTTCATCTTCAGAAATTGTGCAGTGACTTATGGAAGCAAAACCCAGATTTAATTGTGTTGATCACATCAGGCCAAGGTGTGGAGTGGTGGAAGCAGATATCAAATAATTCTCAATGAACGGATCTGAATATGGTCTGTGATCCTCTTCTTACTGATCAATCACTTCTTATTTGCTCAAACATAAAATTTCATTCCTGTTGGTAAAGTTGGAATAGATTGAGGGTTTATGAAAACAATGTAACTTGATAAAATAATTTTTAGTCTAATCGGTGTCATAGAAGGTATAGTATAGTGGGAAAACGCAAGCATTGAGTATTTGTTCAGAGTTACTAAAGATTAAACCTAGTTGGTTTTTGAGTCTTGCTTTTTTAATCCGTACCTAAACAAAGACCTTTTTTATGCTAGTACTATATAAGTAATATTTACTGAAAAATGCTTTATGTAATTTTGTAATTGGATCATGTTCTTCCAAGGATAATGGTCATAATCTGAAGTCTGTTAAATACTTAAACAGTATTAAATATCATGCACATATGTACAATGAAAATATTTGCATTAATTGAGGAAAGCAAAAATCTGTGTGTTTAAATTGGAAGGGGGTAGATTTAAATTGGATATTAGGAAGAAATTCTTCATTGCTAAGGTAGTAAAACACTGGAACAGGCTGCCCAGGGATGTGCTGGCTGCACCCTCCCTGGAAGTGTTCAAGGCCAGGTTGGATGGGGCCTTGAACAGCCTGGTCTAGTGAGAGGGGTCCTGGCCTATGGCAGGGGTGTTGGAACTTGATGATCTTCATGGTCCCTTCCAACCCAAACCATTCTTATGTGTGGATTTATTAGAGACACTATAATTTTTTCCTATTAGTGGCACTGTCTCTGAAAAAAATACAAAGGTTAAATAAGCAATAATGTAGAATTCTAGAGTGTCTTCCTGGAAAGCTTAGCACTTTACTAATTAGTCTTTACATTACTGTGCAGATCATACACTTTACTCCATGGGTGGACATCAGTGGCCTAGCACTACGTGGCTATTCTGGGAGACAGTTCTGTACACTGAATGAAGAGAAAAAGGGAACTAAAACTATCTTGGTAAGTGAAGGTAGAGAGAATGCAATTAACTTGATTGACTCAGACTTTTCTGGATTTGAGGCCAATACCTCTGCTGCATGCTGGTGTAAGGAGCAACCTCAGCACAATTATTTATATCAAAGCAGCAAGCCCTTCATGTGCCTCTGCTCCCAGCATGCCAGACTTCTCATGCCCTCTAGGTAAGTCTGAAGTAGTCTTAGTTATATGACTAGTGTTTCGTGGCAGTGCTTAACTGAACAGGTAAATGTACCTTTTTGAAGGTGAATGTTTTAGTTGATTCTTTGAATGGCACTTTCAAACATAAGCAATCCTTGCCATAATCGATGTTTGGTACTCAGATATTTGCAAGTTCTTTAAGGTAATTTTTGCAGCAAAAAAAGATTGTATTTGTCTTCAGTTGGACTCTCTCTTCCTTCATAACATTCATCAGTGGAGTGTCATAGCAACAAGGGTGATGCTGTTGAAATTTATTTTTTGAAACATGTAGGAATACATATTAATACAAAGATTAATATTTAAGAAATCCCACTCCTTTCTCTCCAGGAGGAATTTTACTTTGCAAAGCAAATAAGTTGCCTGTTGCAGATCTCTATCTAAATAACATCATGCTTTAAAAATAACCCCTGAAAATGCTTGTTACTGAAAGCTTTATCCATAAAATAATCACCTATCTTTTTTTTAATTTGTAGGCTAAACTTTTCTTAGGACAAATAGGTCTTTCATTTATTCAGAGGCCACCATAATATATCTGCTTGTTAAAATAACATGTTGAACACGCAGGATTAGTTTAATAAGGGAAAACTTGCTTTTCAAAGAAAATTTTATTAAAATAGTGTAAAGTTTTGAAGACAGAAGCACATTATTAGAAAACGTTTTGATCTTAGTGACTTTGTACTCTTTAACAGACAAGCTTAATGCCTCAGTATCATTAACAGGAAAAACAAGTTGTGCTAGAGATAATTCATTATTTTTCTGAAAGTCATTACATTTTTAAAGGAACTATCTTTCTTCTCTTTCACTTTAGGGGAGAAAAATACAATCTAGAGTATTTTCACATATCAAATAATCCTGAGTATCTTAAAAAAAATGAACATACAAGGAAAATACGCATTATTTAAATTCACTGTAATTGATAATAGGAAATCTTATTTTTTTAAGGTTAACAGCACTTTTAGCAAGGATTTAATCTGGAAGTGCAAGTAAATAATGAATTAGGAACCACTGAAATGCTCTTAATAATTTTTTTTACATTATTACTGCCTTCTAATCTCCGCTGTGCAGCCAAAGCTTTATCTTCTCTGCTTCATACAACTAGTTACTGTTGCCCGTATTCAGTTGAAAGTTCAGAGCCAACCTTCACAGTCTATCCCCTTGCATTTTTCCTCTTGAACAAAATACAGACTATGACAGTGACAAATGTTTTTTGTCTCTGTTCACTGTCCAAAGATTATACTGACATCAGACTCTTCAATGAGTCACGTAGCTGTGCTTCTCATACTTCTGCTGCAGGGGGCCCAGATTTCAAGGGGATCATAGGAATGGCACCATATGCTCTTGTATTTTGGCTCTGGCAGCCTTGCATACTGGCATGAGGATGCTGATTTCTTATACTGTACTGAGTTGTCTGTTACTACTGCCAAGATGGTGGAAAGGCCATTGCAAGATGGCACTGTTCACATTTGTACAGTGCTCACACTTGCAGAGATTTCATGTAGATTATTATTGCGATTTTAAGATGTACTTGACTTTGATTTCCCTCATCACTGTGCAGTCATTATCCTTCTCTTGACTGTGAAGCCACCTGACCATGAGCCCAGCAGTGTGCCCAGGTGGCCAAGAAGGTTAATGGCATCTTGGCTTGTATCAGAAATAGCATGGTCAGCTTGTCTGGGGAGGTGATTGTGCCCCTGTACTCAGCATCGGTTAGGCTGCCCCTCAAGTACTGTGTGCAGTTTTGGGCCCCTCGCTTCAAGAAAGACATGGAGGTCCTGGAGTGTGTCCAGGGAAGGGAATCAGGCTGGTGAAAGAACTGGAGAGCAAACCTTATTGTGGAGCGGCCAAGGGAACTGGGGTTGTTTAGCCTGGAGAAGAGGAGGCTGAAGTGAGACCTTGTTGCTGCCTACAACTACCTGAAAGGAGGTTGAAGAGAGATGTGTGTTTGTCACTTCACCCAAGCAACAAGTGATAGGATGAGGGGGAATGGCCTCGAGCTGCACCAGGGCAGGTTCAGCTTGAATGTTAGGAAAAAGTTCTTCCCCGAAAGGGTTATCAGGCATTGGAACAGGCTGCCCAGGGGGGTGGTTGAGTCACCAACCCTGGATGTATTTAAAAGATGAGAAATATGATGAAATAATTTTTTTAATTTTTTTTTTTTTTTGGTCAGTAAAATATTCTGAGCTTCTCTGCCCACTCAACACTTATCTTCTGTGTATGTTTCCCTACCCCTATCCCCTGTCCCCCTCCAATAACAGTTAGCTTTGATTCAGGGTCATCTGCTTACTAAATGAGTACAACACATTTGATCAACATGTAAGGCAGAAAGGAGGGGCTCAGAAACATTTCTGTGGCAGGAAGTTTCTAGAAGTTGCACAACCTGGAAAATATAAATAGACCATAAATCTATAATGCTGTTTTGATACAATTAATTCTGTAATGGTTAACTCCATATCCTCAATTCTTGCTTTTATTCCAGTTATTTCACAAAGAAATGATAAATAAATAATAATAATAAAACAAACAAACCCAAACTTATGCAAAATGGCTTTCTATCTCATAGTATTACCCAGATCAAACTTTTCTGAAATAAATATCTGTAGTTAGCTTGGTAGGTCTTCTGTCTAAAGGTGATGTGAACGTGCTGTCCAGATAGGGAGTTGGTGCTGTGTTGTTTTAGGGAAGCTGTGGAGCAAGGGAAGTTAGTGTATGAATTAAGCACCACGGACATCACATTAATGGGATATATTGATTAGAATACATATGATTATTTTTTTTTCTGAAGAATATTTTAACCTGGCAAGTGGCTGAATTTTGAAATGAATAATGTAACTTTTCCTTAGCTGTTATCAAATGTTTCCGTTACTACTTGAAATCCATGTGCCATCTCCTCTCTTCCTCTTTAATTTGAATTTTACGGAGGCAAATGACAGCAAAGACTCAAAACACTTGGAGAATTTCCTGTTAGACATAATTTCCTGTTAGACATCATCCACATCTGCCAGACTGCATCCAAGAAATGCACAATAGTGTATACATGTTTAACTCTGTAAAACATTTTCTGAACCATTAATATTCTTAATGACTTCTGAGCGACAGGAATGTCCTATCTGTTCACCTGTAGCTCCGCTGGTGCTATCAGTTCCAGAGGATTGGTACGTAGTTGTCATTATGATACAGATCCTTTTTAACATTACCTGTTTGTGACAGATGTCTGACTTGACCTTGAAACAAGATTGCAAGTTGACAGAATAGGTCAGTTTAGAAAAGTGGGCCACTTTTATAGAGATGCCTACTCCAGTTTGAAATTATCTGTATTCTTACTGGATATTATTTTTTATTAAAATTATGTCCCTTGGAAAAAACCCCAGCAACACAAAACTTCCAAACATTTTTCTAGTTTTCTCTTTTCCTAGTTAAACTGCATCCTGCATCATGAACTCAGTTTCATGTTAGACAAATTTATTGCAATTTCTCTCTTCAAACTGAAATAACTTACCCAGATTTAATATATAGTGAGGTGCCACAACAGTAACCAGTCTAGCCCTGCCTGAAACTTCTCCTTGTTGATCCCATTTTAGAGACACAGTTATAATTAATTCAGTGAATACTCCTGGGAGCATGTAATGGATAATGATTTTAATGGGAAACAGTGGAAGACACAAAATAGGACTCTCAATTTTTTGAAAAAACAAATTTAATTGGAAGGGATATGCTGATCAAAAAGCAATGCAGTTCATTTCAAATGTATTTGTAGGAGATATGACCTTGGAGAGGGAAAGGGAAGATTTTATTCTCATTGATTACTCAGATTTTTCAAAAGTCTGGAAGAGTTAGTCAGTTGCTTTTAAAAGTGTAGTACAGTTAGTGTCCATTGCTACGGTGTTTCTGAAAATCAGACCCACTGTTCCTTTGAGTTTATAAACTTTGAATCCTGTGCAGCACATTTGCACCTCGTCACTTCAGAAAGCAACTTTGTATTCTGGGTAAAAGCATGTTAAACATGGATATATGTCCACATACAGAGAGAAGAATTCAGTCACATTATGAAAGATTTTTCTAGGTCTTATTTAACTGGTTATGTCTTGAAAAACAACACAATGTATTGTTTTTCTGTCATCCTCACTCATTTTCATTGCGCATATAGGGAACATTGAGGATTGTAAATGATTAAGTGAAAGAACAGTGATTCTTAGCAAATTCTTATGAATAATAGGTTGTAACTGGAGTTTAGCTGTTTTAAATTCATAGATTATTAGCAGCAATTATATCTAGTGAGAAAACTACACACACATGCTCTATTTTATTTCCTCGGAAAACTTTTAAAAGGTTTTATTCTTATCTGCAGGAAACCAGTATGAGAAGCAGTGAAGAATTCTAAAAATTGAAGGTGAGAGATCTCAATGTGTTCTATGTCTCCCCTGGTAGCTCTCTCCCTCCTTTTTCTTCCCATCTTCCCTTTTTCCTTTTCCCCCCTCAACATAAATCAATATCTGAATAATTAAAGAACTTCTAACACACAAACCTGTGGTATTGTGTATTCTCAGTTCTCTGAAGTGTTACAGATGCTGCTCAGGATGCAGTTCTTTTTTGACCTTGTCGCTGTATGTATTTATCAGACATCCTGAACGTATTAAAGCCATGTTGGCAAGCCATGTGTATAGACTGAAGCAGTGAAACGATTTCCCTAAGATGATTATATCCACACATTCATAGTCCTCAAGGCTGTGGTACAACATTTTTTTTAGGCCATTTATTACCAGTTTACTTTAAAACACCAGCTCCAATTGCTAACCTGCTTTTGGAACAAATAATTTTGCGAGTTTTTATAGGAAACCATGATGAGAAACTGAGAAAAAGTGGAAAGTAAGGTCTCAAACTTCTTGCTCTCACTTACTTTTTTCCTTCCCTTCCTGAAGAATATAATAATAATGCCAGTGTGTGGGAGTGGACCAAAATAGCTTTCAAATATATTGAGCCCATGTTTATATTTATTTGCTAATCATATGCATTTTTTCAGTAGTGTGTTTACAAATATGGTAGTATATTAACAAATATTGTTACTCAAGTTGGGGGTTGGCTAACTGGACATCTCTGCTGTCTTGCTAGTAACGAGCGAGCCATTTGTAGTAATGATTTTCAGCCTCTGTATTTTGCTTTAAAAAATCCTGATTTACAGCAATGTGTTCTCTGTTTCTCTGCTGTCTGGAATACCAGTCTTTTCTCTGCGTGACATAGTGGTTAAATGATGTAATTGTTTTGAACCAGCTCCTTTTCTTCTTTTGTTATGAGATGGAACTCAATATAGTGAATCAGGAGGGAAAAGAACTTGCAAGACAACATGTGCAATGTGTTTTTTAGAGTCTGTTGTGTTCAGCTTCTCTTGTGTGTTATTCCCTTGTTTAACTATTGGATGTGCAATGGAAACAAATTCTCCATTATTGAAAGTTAAAGCCTACTCAACACTTACTCTAAAGCTAAAACTTCTATAGTTTCAAGTAATTTTTAAGGACCAAACTCTCTTGTCCTTGATATCTTTTCATCTGTGCTAATCATCCTATAGTCTTGAAGCAACCCTAAACAAGTGTAGAGTTTAAGTTGATTAGCATCATAGGACAACTCCTTTAAGATTTTTATCTCCTGAGATAGCAGTTTGGATCTCCATTAACAGTTTCACTATCAGCAATTACTTAAACTAACAACATAGAGTAACTGAAGGTTAGAGAAAGCAATGCTGTCTTTTCAGTGGCTTAGGGATAAAGATTTCACCTAGAGAATATGTCCTCAAAGAAGTTGCAGTCAAATTGGATTTGTGTTGGAAAATATATACTCACAAGGGAAAATGATTATTTCATTCCTGAGAGAGGAAGGAGAGGAAAAGACTATGATCTAGGTTACCAATGAGGATGAATTTACCATGTAACATAATGGAAACTTTCTTGTTGTTGTTGATTTTGACTTCTTGAAAGTCTTTTAGTGTACAGAAATATATATTTTAAATTGTCAGTTATGTAACAGTAATCTGATTCTCCTCCTTAAGAAGTTGTGACTTGCGTCTTCTACTAAATTTTTCAGTTTTCATC
>VZTU01004708.1:1341-14148 GCA_013400835.1 Zapornia atra | reverse complement strand
TGGCTCCCACTTTTTAATGTCATTGCTGCTTTAGGGGAGAGGCCAAGGCTCTGACTGAGCCCAGCTCTGCAGCTCACTTTGTGGTAGGTTAGATCTGACAGCAGATGGAATCCCTGAGACATGTCAATTTAATTTTAGGTTGCGCGTGTAATGCACATGTTGCCAATTACAGTGGTATATGATTTCTTTCTAGGAAGGAGCTCGCTCTCTCTCTCCCACTGGGTGAACATACTACAGATAAATTTTGCAAAACTTATTAAATCTGGGCTCAGTCATGTCTTAACAGCTTGCATGAGAAGGGCACCACCGTTCAAAGATTATTTCTGACTCTCTAGAAACAAAAGACTCCTCTTCTACTACTCTCTTAGCTACTTTGAGCAGTAATGCACTCAAACTCCCAGGGAACAGAGCAAACCCTACAGGTTTCAGATTGATTTCCCTGTTGGTATGTCGATGTGGTTATACAGTGTCAGTCAAGCTAGGGACTTCAAATTTTGTCAGAGTGAGTCCAGTGGCCACAGTTCTGAGGAAAATGGAAAAATCCAAAACAGTCTCTCAAACAAATGTTCATACAGATGGATTTACAGCATCAGCTGTCTAGCTCCTCAATACAGAAAAATGCATTAGAGTGTTGTAGCTAAGATTAGTGTCCAAGTTGATCTAAAAGCACTGTTAGCTGCAGGACAGCTTCAGAAAAAAAAGAATTCCTGGGGAGAGGAAGAGACAATGTTTTTCTTCTAGCCATTGGGAGCAGTGGAAGGAAGCTCTGCTTAGCAGAACGAGACAAAGCCTTTTCCAGATAAACTGTGGCATATTTAACTGCTGGGTGATTTGTTCTTTGAGATAATGGCTTACGTACTGCTTGGTTTATACGTTCTCCATTCTGAAAAGACTTTTCTTGTTTTCCTCTAACGCACCACTTTTGTAAGCCTCTGCTTCAGTATATTGCATTGTCCTAGCTCCACCACACCAGGTCATCACTGATGAGTCTTCCACCAGGCTTCCTTTCGTCACGAGGTTGTACAAGTCAGGTTGACTATCTATGTGAGGATTATATTCATGACACAACACTCACATTTCCAGTTTTAAAATGTCCTACTGATATCACAAAAGGTTGAAATAATTGCATCCCTAATGCTGCAGGTTTTTAACAGCATGTGAGATAAGGTATTTTTATTGCATAAACATAAACCTTAATTATTCATTTTAACTGTATGTTCATAAGTTCCAGTTGATCTCACAGATAGACAGTAGTCCCTGTCCTACTTACACACTGGCACAGATGTAGGTTTGGAAGCCAGTTATCTAAAGAGCTAGTTGTCTATCAGTCATGAGCAGTTCAGCTGTTAGCCTTAAGCCACACATGGAGCCTGTGGTCCTGGCCAACCCAAGACATCGAAGTGAGGCTTTCAAGAGCTCAAACATATAGTTTGATCTTTGCAGTAGGAAAAAAACAGTAAATTCTTATGTGCAACATGTAACTCATACTCCAGGTAGCCTACACAGACATGGCTATAGTATTCCAATAAAAATAAAGCAGAATAATTCATATTTACATATAATATAGATGAACATTTTAAAATATCTATACATAGAAACATAAAAATTTATACTGAAAATTCCATCAATAATTTATCCCTTATTTTCAAAAGCTTTTTTGTAGTAAAAGCCTGGGTGTGGACATTGACACAAAACCAAATTCAGAAACATTCAGACTCGACTATAAACCCTTCAACAGGATCATGATTTTTGCTTCTGAATACATGGATATTTATTTGACCCTTGCAAGATAGTCACTGCTCTGTGTCTGGAAATAAAGAAAAAAAGTAAGACATCTGTCTTCTGATTTTATGACATGAGGGGAGGAACCAAGCACCATCTAGCCACCGTATGAATACAATAAACCAAGCTTCACCACTGCTGCAAACTCTAAACACTATGCTTCCTCCTGCCGAAAGACCCCTTTCCACAAGTTCCCAAGTTTCACAAGAAAATGGGGAAAATGCAAACTATGTTCTAATTCAACTTGAATCTGACCCAGTTGGAATAAGAGAAGAGAATAAACTGCCACCCACACACAGTTCACAAGCAGGAAATAAAATTCAATTGTTTTATTTATGTATATTTATTTCTTTATAAGTATCTGCATTGTCTATCACCAGAGAACAGGTGTCTGTGTGTTAGTCTGCTGAGAATAGTACAACTTATTTTGAATAGAAATATCCTTTTGCTTTTTCATTATTTAGTATCTTCAAGCCACAATTTCCAAGCAGCTTGCTTGCAGAAACCATTCAGACACCAGACTGAAGGATGGATATGTAAGTATTTGTGGAACCCAAAATTGCAAAAATTATTCATTGGAAGCACTACTCACACATCTAATCAGGAAAAAGGAATACTGCCAGGCAGCCAGTCCAACCAGGGATAGTTTGAAAAAACAAATATTGGCTGTCCACAAACAATTTACATAGCAAAGATCATCTGGACAATGTAAACACTATAATATTCTCATATAGCAAATATTTGTTCGTTACTTTGACTAATTTTGTATCATGCTCTAAACAAACACTCTGAATGTATTTTTATTTTCTCAACTTTTGCCAATCTTCAGTTACAGATTGGTGCATCTAAGTTACAGATGTAAACACTAAGCCAAATAGTGTGTGGCTTGATATGCTGTGGGTATAGAAACAACAGCGATAAGTAAAAACAGTGGCTGGTTTGAATAAAGGGTTTTGATTCATTTTCTGATTCATCCTAGATCACAAGTGTTGTTGATTTTGGTGTCTCTTCAAGACGCTTGATCTAGAACACTGCCTTCAAGTGGGCAGATATGTGACTGTTAAACTGGGATTAAACTGAGATTAAAATCAAAAGAAAAGAAAAAACTTTCTCAATTTGAAATATTATGAGGTGACCTATTCTACAAAGTGGTCAGATAAGTCTTCAGTACAACCAATTACCGATTTTAAAGGCAACTCATGTTTTGCAGCACGTTTCCCTTCAGCAAATCACTCCTCACTTCACATCAGCAGGAAAGGTAGAAGAGTTCAATCTCAAACTACTTCCCCCAACGAGTTTGTCAGAATTTTGAGGGATTCATCCTCCTGAAGATCTGAAAAATCATGAAACTACCCCTTAGATAGTTGAGAAAAACTGTAAGTTCTAGCACCTAGACCAGAAGTTCCCCACAGGTCACAAGTGGTACACCAGAGCAGCCAAGGAGCCTTGCATACACCTCTTCATTTATTTATATAAGTATGAAAATCATGCATGCAAAGAAATTTCAATATTTGAACTTTTAGTAAACTCTTCCCCTTCAATCTGTTACATAAAATTTCTTACCTGTGTTGTAAGAAGTTATTCTGCAATGAGCTTTTGGCTCTGAATCAGGAAAAATAATCTTTGTTAGGGCCAAATCTAAGGCCTTTGTGGTTATATTAAAACTGGGTTTAATCTCATTTTTTTCTGCTTTCATATCTAGGTAGCAAAAGAAAAAAGAAAAAAAAAAGCAGGGGGGAATCTCACGTCAAGATCCTCACTCACCGTATGAGAAATAAAAAACTATTTATATTAAGCACTACTATCAGTTTGTTGTCCACTGAGATTTTCAGTAACCAGTTTAAACTGACAGTGAACAGGCTTTCCTTCATCAAAGCAAGAAACAGCACACGGAGGAAAAGACATCTGTGATTTTTGAATTCTACAATTAGTTATATTAATGGTGATGGCATTGAAGACTACAAGCTAATGCATCAGTGTTGTAATGATAGTGAGAGAAAAACACTTTCCACATCTCAGTCTAGCCTCCCCATCTTGTATCAGTATAAAATCCAAATGTAGGAACTTAAAATGGGCTTTATATGACTTCTCCTACATCCACTTGACACCGGGTTTAGCTCATGTTTTGTGATACTACAGCTTGCTTTCTCTATATTGAGGTTTTCATTACAGCAGTTGTGCTACATTGACTCATAGGGCTGAATATCTGAATTAGGACTAGAGCCAAATATAGAGTTGCTGTGCCACAGCTCCCTCAGCAGAGCAGTGAATGATGCTGAATGTCTGGACACTTTAATATTAGTGAATCTATGGCATTCATTTATTCATAACAAGACTGTTCTGCTGACCTAGTTTGCTCGTTAAATTAATTGAAGTTGGAGAAACTAAAAAGAAAATCCTAGAGGAGTTTCATTTCTGTGCCTACTTGGTTGGATCAGTAATTCCTTTTATTTTCATTTCTTTTCTCCTGGCTGTATAACTGAATGAATTTGTTTTAGATTATTTTCCTATTAACTAAAATTTCCCAGAGGTTCCTGGTATTTGCATTCAACTATTTCAGTAGCAGATATAACATTGCACTGAATACACCATCTACTGAAACAATGAAGTCGTAAGGAAATAAGACACATGTTCCCTACAGATGTTTGACCTAAGGCGTACTGGAGCTGCCAAATCCACCTTTGGGTCACACTCTTCTCCATCTGGAGATCTACAAACATCGGGTCAAATGCAAGGAATGATTTATAAACTGGGTAGCTCTACCAAAGTCAACTAGCAATCTTGAATTTAAGTGCCAAAATCAATGCTGTAAGTGCTAAGAACTTGCAGCCAACAAAGACTTCAGTTGGGACTTTCTGGCACTCTGTCTCTGAAAATTGGGACACCATGAGTTTGGTGCTTATATGTTAAGTTTAGCATTGAAGTTCTGACTTTCAAATCCATATTCACACCTCTAGGTTTAACCAAACCTCTTGCAACCTTTTGTCTCCTGTGTTCTCCACAGCGGCAGGAATGGGTCAGAGACGTATGCCTGAGCTGGGCAGACCTGTATCCAGCAGATCTGCTTCATTGCTTGGCCATGGGATTGCATGTTAACCTGCATGCCTAGCAGATGGGCTTGTTCTCATGTGTGCTGTTCAGTTCCTTCTGATACATCTCGTTGCCCTCACAAGACTGCTAGCAGTAATGAGAGTTTTGTCCCTATGACCAGCTTTATCCGTGTTCCTCCTACTTTAGCAAGATCTCTGTTGAAGAGAAGCTTCCCACTGCATCCCAGGAGAACAGGATAGGATGTGCCAGCCACCTAGGACTGAAAAGCCTGTCTCATTATAATCACAGGTAACTATATAACAGATGTTTCCCCCTTATGCTCAAACTCAGAAGACACAAAATCCCCACCTTTTAAATAATACAAGATCTCAGTTTAAAAGACAAAAACTCTTAAACTATTATGTGCCAGTAGAAAAGAGCAGGAGGCTTCATGGATCACAGGGATTATGAGTAAATGGCACCAAGCACTGAGTCCTCCTTGCTCCTTTCACACTCAGTGAAATCTTTGCAGAAAGCTAGTGTTGTTTCCATAATGTGATGATCAGGCTGCTACCAGTTCAGTAGAAAAGTTGTGTTCAGGGATATTAACCACTCCATCTGCTTTCCCCTTCCTTTTTCCCCAACTGATATGCTTCCTTTTATTGTGCTTTATATAGCTTGTATATTTGGTTAAGTATATTGGAAAGTTAAGGAAATGCTCAGCTGTTCATTTAAGCGTTTTCTTTGTGGTGCAGGAAAAAGGGAGTCTGATGAAAACACTGTGTCACTATAAATGTTCTTCCCTCCCCATTTTGAAAATCTAGTTTTCCTTTCTGCAGCACTTTGAAATGGGCTTATTAATCCACTGAGGGAAATAAACAGCTGGAAGTAAACATTTCCCAACTGCTGGAGAAACACTAACTGTTTCCTAAGCCATATCCAAGTGGTCACCAAAGAAATGCATAAGGGAAAACCAGTTCTTGGCCTGGATCTACGCCTGTGCTAATGAAGAAATCAACAGTACAGGGCTAGGTGAGTCATTCTTCTTTAAGGATCATCAAATATCCAGCTTCTTAATTATTTATTGGTTGCTAAGACCAGCAGCCAACTCTGTGCTCAGAGTTATACAGGGCAGCATTCACCACACAGTATTTGGCATACCAACAGTATCCAGCAACTCACTGGAAGTTCAGTAGACATCCAGCAATGCACTTGGTGGGTGGTGAAAGCCAGAGCTGTTTGTAAAGTGCTAGAGAAGTCAATTTCCAAGAGAAGTGCATTTTAAGGAAGAACACAAAAAAGGAGTGCACAATAGGCACCAAAATAATTGACTGACAGTTTGAAAGAAAGTGGCGAAAGACATTCTTGAAGATCTGTGATTTCTCCTTCTGCCACAGATGATGTTATTTTTCATGTTCTTTTCAAGAATGCTTACATAAACCAAGTTTCATATGTGTAAAGAAACAGTTAAGGAGAAGAGCTTGTAAGCCCACAGCCAATATTGTTTTACTCATAATACAAAATTCTCCATCTGAAGTGGAAAAAATAATCTTGGGCGCAATAATGAATTTCTGTAATGTTCAGATCAAACAATTCGGAAACAAAAATAAGAGTGTGCAATTAGTTGTCCTGCCCCCATGCTCAGTTAAAATGAAACTCACCCCACATGAAAAAAATTCATCCTTGAGAAAGGCATGGCCAGCTACATTCACATGAGCACATCGTAGTAAGACTGAGTGTCAGACTGGAAGAGTCACCCGCAGGTGGTCACTGTACTCAACAGAGACAGCCAGCGGAGAGAGAAACCTGCAGGACAGAGGTGTCTGCACCTGAACCACTGCAGTGGCCTCAGCAGGCTGTCTAAGTCTGGGAAGAAACATAAGGGTTTCTTATTTGTGAGATTTGAGAGTTCAACTAATAAGGGATGGAAGCGCCTTAAAGAAACTCTCCCTGAACAGAGGAAGAGTCCCACAGCCCTATATAGCAGTGTACTGCTGACATCATCCTTCATTCTGTGAAGTGGAACATGGTCCTTCTTCTGGTCATGTGTCTGGCCAGCAACACTGGCTACAGCAGGTGAGGAAAGACAGCAGGATCATGAACATATCCATCTGCAGGTAGCTATTCCCCAAGAGTAGTATTTAGCCCACAGACCCCTTCTATCTAATATAACTTTTGATGAGATCTGCTGCTATATGCTTCAATATTTCCTTATTGGGAAGTCTTTTTCCTCTGTTCTCTGATTTTCTATAGCTTGGTTCTGAAGTCCTACAGAATAAATAGATAAAGAAACAGCCTTGAAATAATTTACAAGACATATAAATTGAAATATCTTCACATACATTTGAAAAAAAAAAAACCAAAAAAAAACCCCATGCTGTGCCTGGACAACTCTTGAATGAAAAAAAACCCTATTGTTGAATAGATCAATCATTCACCCGTAAAATGTGACTTGAGCAGCCCCAATTAGAAGCCAAAAGGCCAGAAAGAGAAAAGGTGTCATGACAGAAGGGTGACAATTATGCAGTTGTTTGGAACAAGGAAAGGAAGCAAGAGGATGAAGAGATGAATGAGCTTAGAGCCTCGAAGACAGATTTGGGTGAGTTCCATTGTGGAAGACATTAACTTGAACTTGATGCAGAATGCTAGCACAAAAAAGAAGGCTAGCACAAAAAAGAGGCCACACAGAGACAAGTGTAGAGTTGACAGGTCCAGTGTTGTGACAAATAAAATTGCAACAACATGTAGGCAAACTAAACTGGAGCTGAATAAGAGGCAGAAATACAAATACAGAAATGAGCTGGGCAATGCAAGAGCTATAGCACCACTAAGGAAGCAGAAGGAAGACAGAAGTATTAACACATCATGGAAAAAAAAAGTAATATTTTCTGAGAAATAAGGATTGAAGAAGAAAAAAACCTGGGCATTAGGTCTCTGATACACCTGTTGAAAGGCCATTCTTTGGTGGAATTTTTTTTCTTCTCTATTTACCCTAGTATGAAATACAAATACAGACAAATAGGGACAGAATTCTGTAGTAGACTTGCTGATTAGTGAGGACAAGCTTTTTAGACAAACTTTTGATAATCATTGCCACTGATCACATTGTTGTTTTGTTTTCAACAGCTACTGTGTCAGGAACTGCATTAGTATAAACATTTTTGTATATTTGGTGTAATATCAGACTCTGCTAAAACTTCAACAGACAAACAAATCCACACAGCTTTTCCAAACTGTGGACTTGACTGACAAAATGGAAGCATACTAGCAATTTATTATTTCTCAACTATACAGTGTTTCTGTAATCAAGAAAATTGTGAAGTTAGGGGGAATATTCACGTATTTTAAATTTTTATGTGATTCTTCAGACTCTATCATCAAGTCTCTAGCACTACCTCATATGTATCTCCTCAACTAATTTCTTGGCCCTTTGCAGTATTAAATCTGATTCCAAAAATATCACCGAATAAAGCATTAGAAAGATGTAGGCAAGATGTAGGCAAGAATGACCTAGAAAGAATATATTTGTACATGTGTGCACAGGAATCATTTGGGTTTGGATATAGAAACAGAATAAAGTCTCTTAGTATCATGACAGTAACCATCAATGAAAGGCTTCACCAGCAGATGTAGGACACTTCTTGTCACTTGGGTCTTATAATCAATAAAGAGATCTCTGCAGAAGTCTTCTCAGATGCAACTGCAAATTTCAGTATTCACTCACAGAAAAGGAAACACAAATGCCTTCCACCACTCAAACTATGCTGTGAAAGGCTGGATATTTATAAACTATTGGCCTGCCTAGTCAGAAGATCAAAGTTATCTTATTTCTCAGGGAGGAATAAATAAGTAATCCTTTAGTTATCTTCCTTAGCTTTACACTTTTCTGTGGTGACCTGACATTCAAAGATACAATACTGATGAAAATTATGTACTAATAAAATAACAAACACCGAATCAGATCTTGGTATGCACTAAGAGGTCTTAAACAGCAAGTCTTATCCAAGAGATAATGAATGTATATTTGAAAAGTGCCTGAAGGTCACCTACAGAAAAATTGGTCTTGTCTCAATTGAGTCATCTGAGACTTAGGCAGCAGCTCTATACAATTCTACATTCCTCATGCGGTCAATGACAAGAAGGCTCCTTCAGAAGAAGAGGTCATAAAACTGTGGCTACAGACTCCCTCTCCTTTGCTCAGCAAGCTATAGCTGAAAGAGAGCATCCTTCCTGGAATCGACACAGGCAGCCCTGGCAAACCACATTAGAGGAAGGAGCTGTCTGGAAAACTACATGAGATTTTAGCAGATGAGTGCCCAGGTCCACCTCCCCTAGCTGCTCACAGGAGTACTAGCACAAGGTGCAGGGGGGTCAGCACCAGTAGCTAAGGTGCAGGAAGGAACAATGTGTTTTTAGGGATTAACCTGTTCTCATCAGGTATAACTGGTAGTAGCAATACAGCCCCAGAGCGTGGTCTAATAGGAGCTAAAAGCTGGAAACAGCAGAGACATATGAGCAGGAATTCTGCTACGGCTAATAAGGCGCAGAGTCAATCGGCTCTGGCACAGCTCTGTGCTGAAGCCACTGTTCTGCCTGCCACCCTCGTGCCAATATTCCTGCGGGGTGCTGCCCCGTGTCATGTCAACATGCCTGCTGGCTGCCTGCGGCACAGTGCGGCACCAAGCAACGTGGACAAACACAGTTTCATTGAAAGCTATGAACGTTTTGGGGCAGGCAGCGCGGGGTTTTATGTTCTTTTGAATGTGGTGCACATTTTAGCTGCTCCTTGAGTATAAATAAGGTAATTCTGACTGTATAAAACAGGTCAACAGCTTAGCTTGTGTCCCCCAGACTCCAAAGTGATTCTTTCTAAGACAAGGGAAGCTTCCTTCGCTGCTGCAGCTCAATGAGTGGTTAAATATGCATGTGGCCAAACTCAGTCCTTGTAAAACCCAACTGACTTCATTCAAAAAAATCCTATAAAGATGACTGATGTCATTGGAGTCCCACTAGGGATGAATTTGGCCCATGCCATTCCTCCTCTTTAGTCATTGGATAGGAATGTAGAGAAGAAATGCATGCTGGGCTCTAGGACTCCATCTCTCAACAAAACTGCCAGGGCTAAAAAAGAATTACACGTGAATATAAATTTGTCTTGCACACTCCATTAGATCTCCCAGATCAACCACTGCTTTCAACTGCCCAGGTATGAATCGGAATATCTCCTTTCACTGCTGAGGGCCAAGCAGGAGTTTCTACACAAGTGTACCAAGCCTCTTGGGAGCAAAAGCAGCAGCGTTATCCCCAATTTACAGATGAAGAAACCAAACCAGGGAGTTGAAGTGATTTGCTTCAGCTCATATGTGGTGACAGAGGTAGAAGAGGTATTGAAACCTAAGTACTCATGGCTCCTCGCCACTTAGGCCATGTATTCATGTGATATATCTTTTTAATTTCCCTCTCCTTTCCCCATCTCCCTTCTCCCCTGCCCCCAACCCCATCAACATTGTCTGTAGCCACACAACTGGGAAGCTGGGATTAATCCATCTCTAGGGAAACTGGGATTAATATACAGCTCATGCGGAACCTTTAAAAACCAGTGATTTGTGGTCCCCTTTTCAGAGGCACATGTAATCCACAGCTGAAAAGTAACTATTTGCTGTTCCACATTCTAAGAGAGGCTTTTGCTCTGTTTCATGAATGTATGCTGAAGACCCCATCTGACAGGATTTCTTCCTGCATTCAACAAAAAACCAGGCTGAGTAGGCTGTACAGAATCAGGCTCTTGTGGGGCAGTAACAGTTTATGGGCAGAAAAAGAATGATTGGAATGCAAAGGGGAAGAAAAAAAAAGAGAAAGATGTGCCAAGACATCTTTACATTTTCTCCTGTAACTGGAAAAGGTTAAAAAAAATAAATAAAAAAGACAAAAAACCCTGTGTTTCCTTTGTAAATCTTGCAGGAAGAAACAACTAGAGTCAGGTGCCCTATTATTTACTCTTGCAAACTCCCATTCAACGATGTTTTTATGATGAAAATTGCAAAATTTAAAACAACTGTGAAAATAGAATCCGGTCTCGATTGGCAGACAGAGGCCCAAGTAAGTTTTTTTCGCTGCATGAATGTCAGATTAAAATACATGCAAGGACAGAAAATAAAGGAAGGAGAGGTAATTAATCATTTAAATCATTTGTGATCCTGATTCAAAAGGCACATTTCCCATCTAATTCTTTAATTTATTTTGGGGGTTAGTACGACTTATCTCTTCTGACTCATGATTTCATCTCTTCCTTGCTTTCCTTGGAATCACTGAACTGACACTGCCTAGCAAAATTCAAAACACTGGGGGGGACCAGCACACTGCACTGTTCACCAGTGCAGCTGAGATCATGACCAGAGAGATAGCCTATGTTTGCACAAGGTCAAAAGCGGCCTTCAGGGAAGAGGAAATACCCACGCATATACGTACAGTATAAAAGACTTCAGGAGGTTGTGTGTGCATCCTGTGCTCAGTATGCCCATGTAGTTTTAATACATCTGTAATTCTGATTATGTCAATTCTGGGGATTTTTTTTTTTTTATTGCACATAAAAATACATGTCCAGAGGAAATTCTTGGCAGACAGAGCAACAGGCTTCAGCTATACAAATGAAATGCTTCTCATGCCCAGCTGGGAGGAGCAGTTTCTCCACCTTTGCGACCCTGCAGTTATAATGGTTCCCAGGAACCAGGAACTGACATGGTTTCTTACCTCGCCACGGGTGTTTCAGTGTCCCGGTGTTAAGGAGACGGTGGAGCAACCGTGGGAAAGCCTCACTGGAGTGACCCTCCCTGCACCCTTTCCTCCCTCCCTTTGGACCCGACTCGGGTTGCTGCCTCGTAGTCACGACCGCTGGCAAATGACAAGCTCTAAGCGACAGAGCCCTCTGCTTTCTCTCTCCACGACAGGACCCGGGGAGCATCACTGTTTTTTTACGCTGTGCTACGACGGGGAAATTCACCGGGAATTTTCTTTCTGAATCTCCCAATCGGAGAAATGCACGGGGAATGAACGAATCACCCACCCCTGAAGCGGCCAGTTAAAGCCGTGTCAGCGCTCGGCGCTGCAGGTCCCTCCTCGGAGAGGCGCAGGGTGCCGTGCCCCGGTCCCGGCAGCGGCGCACGCCGGCGGCAACCTGGGACCGCCCGCCCGCCCGGCGCGCTGGCGGGGGCGGGTGGCGTTTCCCAAGGAGAGCTCCGCAGGCTGCGACCCGCGTAGGGTGAGGCGGCCGCTCCCGCTGGGCTTGCGCAAGGCGACTCAGCTAAAACCCAGCGGAGGAATAGGGGCGCGGGGTGGAGAAACCTTCCGAGGCAGCGCAAATTGCCCCCGAGAGACGCTGCCGAGAAAACGCAGCCGGCTCCGGCTCGGCAACGCGAGGCCAGCGCGGCAAAGAGGTTCTCTTTGCTCTTGCCGGGCTCCGAGCAAAACGCGCTCGGCGGAGAGCCACGCACATCCCACGGTGGCGGCTACGCGCTGTCGAAGGGCGGAAGGCCGGCCCGGGTTTCCTGCAGGCTTGGCTGATTTCACCCCCGCGCTCCTTGCTTGTACCGAGCGGTTGGCTTTCAGATGCTTATTGAGACCACACCAGAAGCCTTTTGAGCGGAGTGGAAAAGGGAATGGCGGGTTGGGAAGCACAGAAAAAGCGAACCGGCTTCGAACGCTACCCAATTCTCACAGCCTCCAGAGCTGGATGCACGTAGGGGTGCCATCCGGCCACCCTGCGGTTTCCAAGGGCCTTCTTATGCTGTAGGTGGACTCCGCGGCCCGTCCAGCAAGTGCGTTTATATTAGGTACGATGCGCGCGAATCGGTGTCCAATAGAGTTCTGGGAGAGACCTTTCTCCCCCCCACCCCTTACATTAAATGAGTTATAACTGCAACTTTTCCCCTGTCGTTGATAGGATTCCTTGACCAAATAAAGAAATATTTTCTAAAAGCGGAGCGGGGAAGCGGGAAA
>VZTU01004695.1:294-24172 GCA_013400835.1 Zapornia atra | reverse complement strand
AGTTAAATTAAAAAAAAAAAAAAAGAACTTTGGTTGTTTTGAAGAGAAAATGTACTGTGTTCACTCCTTCAGATGTCAAGCTTCTCCCGTGTTCCTCTTTATCCCAAGTAAGGAGACAGGAGAACACTAACATTTCACATTTCCCATGAAATATACATAACATTAATTTTATGTAGTCATTTGCATTTTGAAGAAACAAGATGAATTATAGTAATTAATTAAAGTTAACTTTTAGTGTCATACTTCACAGAAATAAGGTTAGTCATCATAAGTGCCTATTTTTCTCTGAGTAGACATTTTTCATAAAACAAGTCCAGTTGAGTTCTATTTTTATTCTACTGGTGGATTCACAAAGCTAAAGTAGTTCAATTAACTTCAGATTTTGAATGTTAGAATTAATTTCAGGTGTAACTTTAATAATGAATAATTATTTTAAAAATATACTTTTCACTCTTGATATGAATTTACTTTGATAGCTTCTTTTTGTCACTTTTGTGTATACTATCCTAATGTGGGTTTTTTTGGATTTTTTTTGTTTTATAAAAAAGCACCCTCCGTATCTCTCCTCAATTTCACATCAGAGTAGACCCAGTGAATATAAAAGAGAGATATTCTGGCTCTAAAGAAGTGGGGAAAAAAAATTCTTTATGGGTTGACTCCAGAATTTAGATCTTTGAAATTCATCCACTGTATTGTAGTAGGAAGTCATCTCTCTCTGTCCTCTGTACTTCTAGTGTTTTGTTGTACACAGCAGCATCCTGATATACCCTGACAGTCTTCAGCACAAAGTCCAAACATCTGAAAAAATAAGCACTTTATATTATGCATATGTTTTTGTTGTCTGTGTTTTTCACATTTCTCATTTCTGATAGTTATATTAATACTAATGTGTTAACTTCAAAGGAAAAAGTGCTATTTTAATAATATTTAATATGGATAATTAGCTTACTTAACACCACAATATTAGGAAATTTGGCGAGTGATTTGTTTGTATGTGTTGATTACAAATTTAAATATTTTTCCTTGCAGCTCAAATACTTTATTAAAGCTGCTCTCCATTTTTTTCCAAGTTTCATTTTATTTTGTTTGATGAGCAATTATTACTTCTAATGCGCTTGCAAAATGTTGTCATTAAATACATGATGAAAATATTGTATCTGCTTTGATGTAGCATTTGATTCCCCAGCTGAAGAATCACCGTCTGAATGTGTTAAACTATACGTACGTAATGCAAGAGAAGAATGCAAATATGGACAAGAAAGAAGGATTGGCTGTCTAAAATGAAAGAAAAAAATGCTTACTTGTTTTAAATATAAAAGAATTAGCACAGATTAGCATTCAAATAGTTTGGGTCTGATTTACAGGGAACTGCGTGCAAGAAAGACTTAATGATACATCTTTTCCATAAACAACTTCTTTTTTTTCCCCTTGACAACTGTGTTCTGTACATGCATGACAAAATCCAGTGTATGTATTCATGATAAATTGCTCATACACATGAAAACCTAAAGCCTTGTGAAAATTAGGTCAGTGTGAACAAACAAATGCTGGGTGTTACAGAGTGAACCCTCTGACACATTTCTCTGAAGAAGAGTGTCTTAATATGGGAAAAGCTGCAAATGTCTTTAGTTCCATTTTTGTTTATATTCTTACTTTTTTTCCAGTTTTAAAAAGAAAACTTATGAAGTTTATTTTTCTGGATTTTTTTTCACAGAAGACGCTGATAAAGGTAGCGTTCTTTTAAATCTAAAAATAGAGGTCTCCTATGGACAGTTGGTTTCCTTTTACACTCTCCTGCAGTCTGTTTCTTCTTATGCTCCCCTTCCCTTCCTTCACAGTTGTGAAAAGTCTTGGAAAAATGCTTTTGGTAATTTTATTTTTCCTTGATACAATCAATATTTTTCAGAAAGATGATCCCTTTTGTCTTTCGCTTTTCCTTGTACCTTTCTCTGCCTCTATTTTGTTTCCTTCAGCCAAGAGCAGATTACCTTTCCCTTTATGTTCAGTAAGTTCATAGCAGAGCGGTAGCAGTGGTCCAACACCACTGATCGTCTGAAGACACTGTAAGAACAGGCTGCTCACTCACAGAATTTTCAGTGGAATGAAAGGTTCTTCCCCTAAGAAGACCAAAAAGGCTTTTGAAATCCAAAAGCTGTCTTTTATATGAAGGACAGCAGAACCATTTTAGAAATTGAGAAAACTCAGCAGAAAGCAAAAGGTTTGTAAAGAAATCTTGCTCTGTCCCCTGTGTCTTTGCAGGGCAGGATCTTACTTCCAGGTCTGCTTCCTCTCAAGTCAATGGCTTTCTGAGCTGTAGCAAATTCTGCAACATTCCTTCAGTCCCTAGGAAACATCGTTTTCTGTCACTCTTGGGAATATGTTTGCTCCCTTTTCTTCTCAGAGGTATGTAATTTCTTTGTTGTGCTGCACACTCTAAGCTTCTCATGACTCTCTCAGCCTTCTCGTCTTTTGGGAGTGTAAATTGCTCCAAGGGTAAGGGAAGATCAATCCCCACCATCAAATGCCATCTGATCTAGTTGTTTCCTTTTTTAAGGAGGCGCAACATACAAAAGAAGAATAAATTAATCAGATTTTATGGTCTTCCTCACACTAAGTACATTAATTATTAGTGGAGGAATAACTTTAAAACACAGTATGTGACCCGTGGTGGTCACCTTCCATGTGATCTGCCTTGCTACTTGTGTCTTGAGTACTAAGAGAGTAGCAAGGTTTCAGGAACAGCTTAAATAAAATGGGAGCTTAGAATAAAGAATTCTTTTAAAAAATTTTTACTTGTTCTTGACTCAATGAATATTCCCCACTGCTTCAACTGGTTAAAACATTTCTTACAAACAACTTGAATTACACTGGAATTATTTTTCACTCTTTGCAGTCAATCTTAGAGGCAAGGAAGCCTTTTGCTATTGTTTCCCCAAATTGCAATGTACAGGACAAAGTATTTCAGTTGCTGGGTATGATGAGCTATCTAAATCACATGATGTAATTTATCCTTCTTGACAGAAAAACGTCAAGCCTGACAAGCAGAAAATTTTAAATACAAAAAAGCAGACTTCTGTACATTGTAGTTCTGCACTTGCAGCCCAGAAGGCTAATCATGCCCTGGATTGCATCAGAAGTATGGCCAGCAGATCAAGAGAGGTGATTCTCCCCCTCTATCAGCTCTGGTGAGATACCAGCTGGAGTGCTGTGTCCAACTCTGGAGCCCTCAGCACAAGAAGGATCTCTTGAAGTGTATCCAGATGAGAACCACAAGGATGATCAGAGGGCTGGAGCACCTCTCCTATGAAGACAGGCTGAGAGAGTTGGGCTTGTTCAGCCTGGAGAAGGCTCAGGGGAGACCCTATAGCAGCCTTCCAGTACCTGAAAGGGCCTGAAGGAAAGCCGGGGAGGGGCTACTTGCAAGGGCAAGTAGTGATAGAACATGGGACAATGGTTTTAAACTACAGCAGGATGGGTTTAGATTAGACATTAGGAAGAAGTTCTGCACTGAGGGTGGCAAGACACTGGACTGGGTTGCCCAGAGAGGTGGTAGAGGCCCCATCTCTGTAGACATTCAAGGTCAGGCTTGAATGGGCTCTACTGAGAAACCTGATCTAGTGAAGATGTCCCTGCTTACTGCAGGGGGGTTGGACTAGATGATCTTTAAAGGTCCCCTCCAACATAATGTATTCTGTGATTCTATGATTCCTCTTAGCATGTGAGCATGATTACTGTGAAGGGGTCCAGAGCATGGAAGTGGATGTCTCCTGCCTTTGTCTTTGAAGTAAGTTCTTCAGAAAAAAAAGTCCTGTTTTCCTCCAGCTAAGTTTTATTACAGTATAGTCATCCTGTCTGGATAGCTCCTTTCTCCAGTCTTGCTTCTGTACAGCATCTTCAGCTCTTTCCCGGATTCAACCAACTCCACAATCTTCTGTTGCGCTCTCCCAGATTTAGCTCTGCTACGTGCTTCTTCCTGACCTATTCTTTCAAGTCTTCCAGCTACACCACTATGTCAGACCCTGTACCAGACTGGCCCCACTTTTCTTCATTTTCCCAGAAACTCCTTCCCTGTGAATGCACTAAGTTTTTTCCAAGGAAGAAACAATCTGCCTCTCCCTCCAGACGTTCCCCCCTGCCACACGGCACTACAGCCAGTGCTACGAAGTAATTTTCTTGCTGCCCAGACACAGCATATTTAACAAAATATGTGATCTATGATATTTACCGAGCAAACATAAGCTGAACAGTTCTGCCTTTCTTTAGAGAAGCATTTATGTAAGGTAGTAGAAAGAATATTGTTTGTAACTATAAAATCTGGGTGTTTTTCTCCCCTTATTTCTACTCAGCTCTTTTGTGAAGTCCAGGACAGAGTTTTATCTTCTCAGGACATTTTGGGAAGTATTCAGAACTAAACCTCAAGATTACCATTTCTAAAAACACACAAAGTGGATGTTGTGGGTTCCCGGGCATATCATACAGAGAGTATATTAAGAATAGAAATCTGGCACTGTAATTAATATAGGACATTGTGAACAGTGTAAGATACATTATAGATACATTTTAAATAAAAGCTATCAAGCTACATGTGTTCTTCATACACTGCCAAGGTTAAATATTTTAAAAAGCAGAGTTTTGGTATAAAAGCCTCTGGAAGAAATCACAGGTATGATAAAAGGAGCAGCTTTTACAATGGTAGGGAGCTGCTGAAAAGCAGTTCTATAAAATTCAGAAGGCAAGAATAAAATCCAAATATCTGATAAAAAAGACACAAGCATGACATAAGGTATCTAACAAAGGCTCTTACATTGCAGTTCAAAATACTGTAGTTCCTACTCTAGTTCTTATAGTTCCTACTACTCAGATTATTCTTTACAAGGGTATGTCTGTGGAGCACAGTGGAGATGTGTTGGAGCTGTGACATGTCATGTTCCAGCTAACTCTAAGGAATAAAGACAAACACATACAAGTTTTAGTGGTTTCTGAATCTTCTGCAGAAGTCTTGTAGTGACCCCTGGTACGTAACATGAATGCCAATGAATGCTAAAGTTTGTGCTACTGTTTTACCAGTGTTGTTTTCCACATCAGCTGCTGGTATGTTACACTTTAACAGTGATAGATCTTCATCACACAGTTAATCTGTAACTCATCTGAGAGAAGTTGAGAGTCATTCCTGCAGTCAGTCAAGTAACTTCACCCACAGTGGTCCTTCCCTGGGCTGTCTATGGGTTCTTTTCAGTGTGTTAAAATGGATGGATTCATAGGTTTCTCTTCCTGGTCTCACACCAAACAGCTGTCAGTGATAGTGGTATGAGGAAAGTATTTGTTAAAGGTAACATCTAAATGCAAGAATTGCTATTAACACAGACAGTTTTGAACATGAATGAAAGCATTTTTCCGCAAGATCTTTGCTAGATCTGAAGCCTATGAGAAGATTTCTAACAGATTCACTGATTTTTCTCCTTTTTCATCTCTTGCTTATCTGTTAAATCTGCTGGTTTGCCAGGATGTATGTCTGGCCAGTCTCACTTCATAGTCTGTACCTGAAGGTTGGTGTCACATGGTCTAAATCAATTTAGAAGAAGGAAAATCTCAGACAAGAAAATACAGGGCAGGAATTTGTTGTTGGATGCTTGGGAGGATTATCAGCTGCCAGGCAAAATAGTCTGAGTTCTACAAGCAAAGTAGGCAAGCTGCCAACTCATCCCAAAGTGAAAACCAAGCTCTAGCCTATTCTCTTGCTCTGTCTCTTCCACTGATTATAGAGTACAATCTAGCACTGGCCAAAGGCTTTGCTGTAAGCAAACACAAAACGATACATCATTGCAGATATGATCTAGCTGAATTGATTTGTTCATGATTTATTAATTCATAATAAGTAAATCTCTTAATCATTCAGACCTACAGTGATCCAGTTCCAGTTGCAATATGGAGCAAAGTACACAAACTAAATTTCTTTTCACTGAAATTAAATTGGGAAACACACTGCAAGATCTCAGCTAGTATTTTCCTGCTAGTAAAAGGTATTTATTCCATTAAATGGAACTAGAACTAACCCAAAGTAAGAGCTTAAAATGCATAGAGTGTGGATTTTTGATCCTGACTCCAGCTGTTTGTTTAAAAGATTTGCTCTTTTTGCACCACAGGACTGCCTAATGGAGACATTTCAGGTTCATCTTCATTAGAATAAATTGAATTTTTATCCTTGAAAATCGTATGGGAATCGCACACTGTTCTACTATGTCTTCTAAGGCATTGTGTCAGTTTCACTGGTCTGTAATTTGGGCTATTTTTACCCATTTACAATATTGACACAGCCCTGGTCCTGCTCCTATTCACCATTTAAGGCTACAGTAAACATGGAAAGAGTATTCTTCAGTCAGTCCTATGAAGCTCTTATCCAAGCTGCTTGCCTCTGCTTCTGTTGCAGAGGGGTTTCTTGAATGCTCAGTCTGGACCAGACGTACATTCAGCTGTTACAAATACAGAAAAGCACTGGAGACAACAGAAGAGTTAGCTAAAGACAGAGCTCTGCATTTCAGTTAGCCCAAAGCCCAAAAGTATCTAGGAGATGTGGAACAATCTGAAAGTATCATATGTTTATTTAGGGTACAGTTTGGATGGCTCAGAATGACCTGTGTGCATCATATTATCAGAGGGCACATGAGGACAATGGTTCAAAATAGAAAGGGAATGGGCACATAAGACACAAATCTATGTGAAACCAGGGTTCACTAGCTTCAAAAACTCACAGCTTTTTCAACATAAATTAATATTTTATATTCCTCAGGATTCTAATACTTGTATGCAGGTCACTTAAAAATTATTTTTACTCTCCAATAACTGATTCTAAACCTCGTTGTTGAGTTTCTGTGCCTTGTCTGGTATCAGCTTAAGCAGTTTGCCCCAAATAAGCTGTCATCCTTAGGCCTGACTTCTGTGGATCTAATGCCCCTGTTGTGAGTGTTTGAAGATTTCAGAAGTTTTATTCTACAAAAATTGCTTACTGTTAGTCTTTCTTTTAGTTTTTCTTTAGTAGTGCAGTCTAGTTTCTCCATCACTGGTATATTTCCAGATGTATTTCCAGATGTATTAGTGAAGGATGATAATGAAGATTCATCATCTGCTTTCATTTAACATTTGCTTCTATTTGCCTCCATCCCCACTCCCCCAAATAAATTAATATCTGTATTTTTCCAAAAGATGCTCTACTGAGAATCAAGAAATTCATTGCGTTGCCCTAGCTTTGTAGATTTTTTTTTTTTAATTTATAAAATTTAACCAGCAGCTGCCTGATCTCTTTTAAAATTTATCTATCTCTGGTGTTTCCAACTTGTGCAACTAATAATCAAAAGTTTCATAGTCAATCTTGACTGCAATTTGTATACTCAGTTACTAAACTTGGTTATCAGTTGATGCAGAAAGTAACATAAATGCCTTGAGTCAGCGGGTTTCTGATAAACTTTGATATGTCAAAGCAATACAAAGAATGACATTTGTCCATATACTCTCTGCTAAGTCCATTATTTTTCAGATACTGTCCAGCTTCCTAGTTGAAGAAAAGGAATGACAGAAATGTTTGTCAGGAACAAGAAGGTAGAATAATTGGAAAAGTATGGTGGTCTGACTTATAGTAGTAGTTTGTTCTCTCATTAGAACTGGCTTTGCTTGCGATAGCCTCCAAAATGTTCAGACTTTGGATGAATAGGAATTTAGGGAGCTGGGGCTTTCTTCTGGTCCATCCAATGAAAACTACATTGTGTGCCTGAAACCTTGTAGGTCGTGGACATGGAGTTACCTATGTGTGGATATATGCATCTGTAGAGTGTACTCACAGAGAATACAAGAAGTGATATTTTTAAAGTTCTGGCTCTTCATACGGACATCTTAAACATCCAGGCATTGGGCTACATTGAACACTGGGACAATGCAGCCTGACAGTACCTCAGCTGCACCACTGACATTTTTTAATGGTTGTTTTTACTGTCTGGTCTAATCTTATTTGATACTTTCAACAACACTTTAAAGACTCCTTTGTAGAAGTTTCAAATCTTGCATCTGGGTAACTTACTGAAAATATAACCTGACAGCGGAGTGGAATCTGTCTTAGCTTCTTTTCGTAAAGGGATCAATAGCACTTTACACCTAATCTTTATTTCAGCTTTTAGGCTTTTAATGCATCATTTGCTCCCTTTTGACACATAGTGAGAAAAAAAGTGCTACAAAACAACAATATAATTTTTCCTTCAATATAATTGACAAGAAACTTTTTCTTTAGCTCTGTGGAAAGAAAAATCTAAGAGTTAGGGTCACAGAAAACATTTATTTTGTTTTTCAGAAGACTGGGCAAAGGAAATGACTTTTCAATCAATATAAAGCTAGTCAATCAGAGAAAAAGACAAAACCCGAAAAACAGTACAGAGGAAATTGAAGGGCCTTTTGCACTCTATGCACAAGGGTGAAGAAAGCATTTTCCCTAGACTATGCATGAGCAACTGCTCTGCTAGTTGTTTTTCCTCGTCTGAATCAGCAGGAGCCAACATGGGGAGAAAGGGAGACAAAAGATGTTGTGGGTCATTGAGTGAACCAGGCTTGTCATCATTAAAGACTTCTGTTTAGGGTCTCCCTCTGTTCCTGCATGCCACCCTGACCACAGTGGAAGGGATGCTTGACATTTGAACTACGAAAGGAAGTCATGGTCTGGGAATTTTTGTCAAATAAAGGAGTCATAGTGAATATTTTATTCAAACATGTTCTAGCTTTCCACCAGGCCTGTTAGAAGACTTTTTAAAAAAAATTTGTGAATTTATATGAAGATAGGAATGTCTCTAATTATTCACATCACAAACATACCTAGAAGGGCCTCTCAGTTACTTAACGCACTTTGTCAGTTTGCAGCACAATGAAATGCTGTTAAATTTGTGACTGGGGAAGTCAGAAGTTCCCTCATAATTAGGAACAAACTTGAAGGCAAGAAGAAACCAGTGCCATTTCTGCAGGAGACACAAGCCGAGCATATTCTCAGGTGTAGCTAAAACTATCAAAGCCCTGAACTACATGATGTTTCTTAATTTCGTCTAGGTTTTAGGTTATTATTTTCAAATACAGGAAAGTCAAAGTATTAAATCAAAGAACACAAGAAATAACAAAGCAGCACAGCAGCTCTGTGAGAAAATGAATCACTGCTGAAACAATTTAAGTGACATTTTTCGGATGCTTGGTTGAATTTTTATGGGATTATTATTTTACTCATATGGGAAAAAGAATCCAAGGCTCTGAAATTTATAGGCCCCATTTTGTACCTTTCACATATTTCTCTGTGATAAAGATGGTTTTCATCCACCAGTCCTAGAGGGCTGGTTTATTTCCCCAGTAGTCTGACTTGGAATGCTTAGTGACATGGGTTTGGAAATAGAGGATTTTTGGATCAAGTGGTTTGTTTTTAAGTAGGACACATTTGTTTTCCTCACAGATTTCCGGATTAATCTGGCAGTCCTTAAATTTCAGCTTCATCTCTACCTTACAGCTATCACCTTTCTTATTCAAGCATTGAGGAGTTGAGCTAAACCACCAGTTCAGACCAGGGCAGCTATACCTTTCCTTAACTGACATGCTTATGCCTGTGTACCCATCCAGATGGACCATTCCATCACAGCTTCCACTTCCACACTGCCTAGCCGGCAGGTGTTAGTTATGCCAGCTGTGTACCTGTAGTTACATAGGCTTTTCACTGATACCAATCAACAAGGGGCTGCACATCTGCCCTGCATCTCCATTAGTGTCAGCTTCCCAAGTTGTATGGCAATGTCCATTCCAGTGTGTGGAAAGACAACTTTTATAAAGTGTTTCTGTACTGCAAAGGCCTTTTCCTTTATGGAGAAGTAATTTGTTTCTTTTTACTGCTCACAAACTAATAAGAAGGTGAATTGCGAGCATCCAGGTAAGAGCTACCGATGCAACCCACCTCAGCTGGTGCTTCTCATACACAGTGAGGAATAATTTAAACTTTCTAATTTTTGTTAGTGTCATTAGAAATATGCATGGATGCTTAAAGGAACTTTGCTAAGAGGGAAAGGAAACACTGTACACCACAAAAGGTGTGGGTTTTTTTCAGTTACCTCAGTTAATTGGAAAACTTGGGAAAGTTCAGGAAAAGGTTAAGCAAACACTGATTAACCCTCTATCCACTTGCAGGACATTGTGTCCTGGATTAATTTTCTGAGAAGAAAAGACTGAACGAAACCTCAGAGAATTTACCCAATTTTATTTAATCTATGAAGCAAAATTGAAGAATGCCAGATAAGATACAAGTAAGGACATGAACTAATATAGATTTAAAAATAGGAATGGAGAATATGACCCAGAAAGGGCAAAGTTAAGAATATTTGTGCCAGTATTTCAGCATAAATGCTTACCATTAGGCAGACTTTCTAGCCTAATGCAAAATCAGATAAAAGGTATAATTTGAAATACGTTACTAAGGGAGAGGTGAGAGGTTAAACAGTGTGGTTAATAAATGTAAATAAGCAAACCAAGGAGACTGAAATTCAGTTCATGAATCCTGATTTAAGCCAATATTTTTGAAGATGCGCAATGGGGACACTTTGTAGTTGTGACCATTTCTTTGAAGCTGATCATCTCAGTCTATCAAAACCACTTAAAACTCCTAATTTCAGATGCCTAAACAAACTGGTCAATGCCAGATGTGAAACAACTTGTTGCCCAGCTTTACAGTAAACATAAGCTGCTAGGTACTCAAATCTTTTAAAACTCGGGTGTTTAATACAAGAATCTAATCCAAGACTGTTGGCACAGAAGTAACGTTGAAGTATTGTCATGAATGATCTACAACACTTGCATCTCCCTAATCTTCACAAGGTACTGAGACTACCATGAGAGGGAGGAAGCAGTTCAGAACATAAGTACTCTGACTGAATCCAGAAAAACTTCAACTGCATCTGCCTGTCCAACCTGGAAAGTAAAAGTGGAGCATGGGACATACAGCCTTCGTGTTCAGTTTTAAAAGCATAGATCAGTCAGTAGGAGGAGGAGAGTCTTGCCTTACCTCAAAGCACCACAGCTGCCTGGGAGGACCTTGTCCGAGCTTCACAGGAAAGAACATTCTAAACATCAAGTAATTGTATGTTATTTCTGTGCCTTAATGTACGCTTCTATCATTGCCATTTTTGACCTACCATAATATGTCATCAGTCTGAATGATTTTTTTAAAGTCCAACCTTCTTCTATGCATACGTAAACCACAGCAATAACCACAGGACAAGAGTATACAGAACGGAGCAGTAATTGCCACTAAAAGAAACAATTTCTCTAAATGACTGTTGATAAATAAATATTTATTTCCTGCAAGTACAGATCCTAGAATCCATTCTGTGTCTGGGTACTTGAAAACTGCATGCACAGATGTTTCTGTGTGCACAAAAAGAGGCCTGTTATTAAAATGCATCTTTATATTGCTACTCTCGATTGCATCTCCATAAATGACACTATTCAGACTTCTTTCTGAAGAGTACTAAAGATTTTAGGTATCATTGAGTGATTTATAGGCTTTACCACTGTTGACAAAGATGTTTATGAATTAAAATCCTTGCTTTTGATGTTTGTAGACAGAGTAGGTCCTGAACTTCCCTGTTTATATAATTACATTTTAAAGCATTATCTTTTGAAGCCATGGATTATTTCCTAAAATAAACTGACCAAAAAGGAAACAAACTTACCCAGGACAAGAGGTATAGAAAGTAGATAGACTAGCAATCTTAAAACAAAAGCTGCTTTTTCCAACTCCAAACAATCAAAACTTCCATAATAACTTGTCATTAAGTAGAATATACATTCAAAGGGGTGTCAGATTCTCAGTGGTAAAATTCATTCTTTCTAGGGTGAAGTCATGAGACATTGATTGTTGTCATCTAATTGTTCTTATACAGTACTTCCTCAAGTACTTTTTGCATGTGAAGATTGCAATGTATTAATAGCTGTATAACTAGATTAAAATAGAATTTTAATCCATAATATTACACATTTCATAATGACCCGTTTTGAAAAATGAAGAGTAGATAGGTAGACTCTAGAACATCCCAGTCCTTGAGTTATGCAGTGGGTCAGTTTACTAGTCTGGAAAATTATTCTTTAAATAGTAAATGAAAATCAGAAACATTGTCCTGAGAATCAGCATTTAGCCATTCATTAAATGGGAGCATGATCAGGCCAAAAAACTAGAGCAAAATTGAGCAAAACCATTGCTATGGGAAATTTGAGAACAAACGGGGAATTGCAAGAGCTGATTTTCAAAGGGATGCTGGATCATCAGTGGACCAAAATAGAGTATAAATGTCAATGTAAGAAAAAAACCAACCTATTTCCTGATCGGGTCTCTTCAATAGACAAATTTTTGTTACACACTTCACTGGCAGCTCTTTACCTTACCAGTCCAAGGTGGGGTTAACATAGAGGAAGTTGGAGAGAAGAGTGCTAGAAGAAGCAGCTGAAGAGGGAAATATGCCCTAGTCTCAGCTGGAGCTGGATGATAGTAGTGGAAGTGTTAAATCTGGATATCCTTTTACTTTTCCATGCTGAGTATCCTGTATGCTGGGTTTCTAGGTGCAGACTTCTGAATGCAATATTTGCATGTATTCCGGTTATCCTGCTGAAGTCAATGCAGTTAGTTTCTCATGTGTTTGATGGGGCACAGGTTTAAGTAATTGGCTCAACTATATATAGACCAAGATTATTGATTTATATAATCAAATATAAAATTATTAAAACCTTTTAATATGATCATTCACAGCATCTGAAGGCATGCATTTCTGGGCTAGTTATTTTTAAGAACAAAACAATTTTGCATACAAAAATACAGTGCTACTACACAAGTGATGTAGCATTAATTATCTTTAGTATGAATGTATTAGTCTGTATATGCCACTGTACAGTTCTTCCTTCTCAAAATCCCATAGAAATGTCTTTTGATTTTATTGCATTTAAGTGTTTTGCTTTCTACTTCAGTCATTTTGTGCCAGTCCTGAAATATCTGGGCTGAACTGTGGGACTATAATGAGATGTACATATATTATAGAGTAGTGCTGGTGTAGAAAGGTTTTTTGTTGGTTTGGTTTTTGTTAGTGGGTTTTTTTCCCTCAGCCTACTGCATTTTATAAAATGTTTACTGAGAGATGCCCAGTACTCTCACTTCAAATAAAGCAATCAGTTCTAAACAGCATTGACTCAGGGGGTAGCCCTCAGCGATAAGCACTAGTCTATTTAGACTGTTCTCTATTCTGTTTAGGCATTTCTTCATTTCAGACTACATGGGGTAAGGGCAGGAGTGAGCACAATGATGTGGCCTCAGTGCCAGGCCTCAGAGCATACCCTGTGACATGGCCCCAGGCTCTTTTCTATTAAGCTGACCTTATGTCTCAAAGCCTTATGACCTGTGACACCACTCAATTGTTATTTAATCAATTCAGTCAAAATTAAAAAGGTGTATTTTTATTTGCCTTAACACCTTTTCTTTCTGGTATTTGTTTTGGTGACCTTTGAGTATTGGATTTCAGCTGTCGATAACACACCGCATGCCAGATTGCTTTTTCTAATAAATAATGAAGCAACTTCTGAGGATTATTTGGATTGCATTGATGTGGGCTAGAAATAGTCTGCAAACATAGCCCAGAAAGAACAATGCAGCTGCATATTCTGAGACCATCTCACAGGAAATGCAGCAGGAGAAAAGAGCTGTAGACGCTGCCTAAAACCAAAACTACTCAAATTTTCATACAATTACCTATATAATATCTTCACCTTGAGCTTGAATTAAATAGAACCCCCCCCAATCTGAAATAGACAGCAAAAGAAATTAATCTAAACTTTTTTGCATATTTTGTAAAAAGGTTAAAAAATCTGAATATAAATATTGTTTATGCAAATATTTGGAAAAAACCCCTGTAACTTTCTTTGTCTTTGCACTTCTGTGTATTGCATTCAAAAATAAATTTATTCAGTTATATATTTAGGTCCTGGTTTGGAGAGGTACTTATAGCTATTCATATATGCATATACTAGGCACTATACAATTGTGTGAAAATTTCCTGCTTCAGAAATGTACAGTCTTACAATAATAAATTAAATAAAAATGAGTCATGATTCTTAGAAATTTAGTAACAATGACCACAAAACAGATGCAGTTCCAAAGAACATTTGCGTAGTGCTGGTGCTTGTTGCCTTTCCCCCCACATACAAGTAAAGTTGAAGACCAAGCCAGACAACATTGGTGGTTACTTTTGAAACTTCTTCTAGTGATACTTTCTCAGGCATTTCTGAGCCATTTTACCCTCTTGCCCCAAGTTGCAATGTGGAATTAAATTCATGCATTAAGTCTAATTAACTGTGATTTAAGTGACAGATAATCTTAATTTCATTGATCTCGTAACTGTGACTCTGAATTTAAAACCTTTCCATCCTGCAGCTCCCCACATGCAGAATCACAGATTTATTGTCTATATTATAGAGCTCCAGGCTTTACAAAGTTATCAGGAATAGGATTTGACAGAGAAATTTTGATTCTCATGTACCTGAACCTTTTTTTGTTTTTCTTATTTAGAGAAAAAACCTCATTTTTTATAACAGTGTCAGCAAAGACTAAGTTCCAGAGCTGCTCTTTTCTGAGCCTAGACTGTATTGCAGTGTGCACGGTAAGTAATAGCTGCATGTCCTGGGATTTGCAAGAGCAAGTTTTAATCTCTTTGAGCATCCCCAGGAGCTACAAATGGGAGTGGGAAGAGAGAGGATTGCACCCCTGTTGCCCTTTCCCCTTCACAGCCTGTGCTCCCCAGGGTAGCACAAGTATTTATAAATTAGTGACATTTATTTATAAAATGCCTGAGACATGCAGCACTTTAATGTATTAAAAAATTACATTAATGTAAACTCAGCTTCATACATCACTGAACATTATTAATTGGGTGTGGGGATGTGTGAAGGGGGATGGGATAATTAGAACTGACTGTCTTTTGAATACCTGCAGTGTAAGCAGAGGAAGTAACACAGACTGAGCTCCTACAAATGTTTCTTGGTAAAAAGGAAAGAATTGAAGCAATAGAATGAGTAGTGTGATCTTCAGTGTTTAGCTCCGGAGGTATCTGTGTATCTTGTACTCAGAGAAAGACCAGAGCCTGAGGATTAACCAGGTCAAGAATTTTTCTATAGCCTATGTAGAAAATGAAACGCTTAGAGTCATAACATGGCACAAACGTGATCAAAAATATTTTTTTGTATAACACAGCTTAAATATTAGGCTGGGGAATTTATAGTAAGTGAAGTAAAATGTGACCCAACCTGGATATGACCCATTCTTTGCACTACAAGTGATTGACATGCAAGCTCTTCAGGGCAAATCTTCCTGCCCTGAATATTCAGTCTGTACAACTATGGGTTATGAAAAACTATATGAAATGATAGAAGCTTTCAACCTAAAAATATTCATTCTAGTCTGTGCCTTTGACAGGAGGTTGGCATATTGGTATGCCAGATAGCTTAAAATCTGAAAGCTATGCGCTCTTTTTTTGCCATGCATTTGTGTTGTGGACTTCTGTTCAACTTCATTTCAGTGCCTGTGGTTTCTTTCAGTACTGTGCCTCAGACGATACAAAGCTGCAGTCCTAACAAACAGTCTGTCCCATTGCTGTTCTCTCTTCCCAGCATAGTTTCATAAATGTCCAGGTTCCTGTTCTTAGAAAGAGCTGTCTGAGGCGCTTTTGTAAGATAGTGGTTTGGAAATCAGGTGTCAAGGAACAGCAACAAAACAACACAAGAAGCCACCCTTGCATCCCTAACTTCATACAAATGGAAGATATTCAGATATTAAGCATCAAAACCATGATGCAAATAAGAAGACCAGTAAAACTGGTAAAACTGGAGAAGCTGAAGATTGTCAGAGGAGATATGTAATGTGGGCTGACAGAAGAGTCTGGCAACTAGATTGTATGGAAAGGGGACTATCAATCTGGAGTATGGCAATGGTTTCTTTTGGTCCAGTTTTGAGACATTTCACTAAGGAAGTAGTTGTATTTTTATTAGGGATCTTACTAGTGCACAGAAGTATTGATAACATCAGTGCCAGGAACCATCATCAGTATGAAGGAGGATCGGGATATCTCAATGAAAGAATCAGATAGCCTTGAGATCAACAAGAATAGAAGTAAGATGAAATTCAATAGCACAAAGTACAAGGTCAGTCACTCAGGGACTAATAACACAAATACTCTGCTATAAGCTGAGAGCTCATCTGTCAGAAATCACCACGAGGAAAGTGACCTAAACTCTCTAGTTGATCACAATATAACTGTGGGCTGCCAATATGCTGTATGTGTGAAAAAAGGCAAATGTGTTTCTGAGGTTTGATATGGAAATATTTCCAGAAATGATAGGAAAACACTAGTAGCACTGTGCAACACTAATCAAACCTAATCTCGAGGACTATATGCATATTAAAAGAAAGATGAACTGGAAACAATGCAGACTATCTCTAGTAAGCTAATTTGATATATGGATATCAAAAAGACATCAAAGTAATTTGGCATGTTTAGCCTAAAAAAACAGAACTTAAAGGAGATTTGATTTCTGCTTATAAAAATATGTATAAAGAGAGAAAGAGAGAAACATAAGGGAGGGAGGGGAATTATTTAAGCTGAGTGATAGCTTTGGCATAAAAAGAAATAGGTAACTACATTTATGCTGGAAATTAGAAAAAAAAAAGGATCTTATCAAGCCCAGCAATCATTCCCTGGAAGAGCTTCCCAAGTATGTTAAGGGTGTAGAGGATGAAGAACAAAAAACTAATTGCTCTTAAGGTGGAGTTTGATAGGTGTAAAAAGATGATATGATATGACATGATATGATATATCTTGCAAGAGCATGGAATTGGACCATTCCCTTCTAGCCCTAGATTCCAAGGGTATGCCACAAATCTTCTGAGCTGTAAACAGGAGGTTTGCACCATTAAGAAAGGCAGATACCCAGAGTTGTATAAACTTCGACTGCACAAAAATGCCCTGCTTATTTCTCAGACTAACTGAATGGAAAACCCAATGCTTTCTCCAAACATGGTGTTCCATATTTGTTTTTTAATTTTAATGGTGAAAGCTTAATTGCTACTGCAAGTTGATGCAATAAACGTGCAAGAACAACATTACTCATATATAACACTGGATGGTATTAGACATTGGTAATCATTACTTAGCTCTTCTTCCAGTGATAGGATTGTTGACATGCAAAGCAACAGTAGTGATAAACTTGTCAGAGTATGAGGTATGGTTAAAACTCTGTAGATATAGCAACTACCAATCACTGATGCTTGTTGTGTGCAATTCCATAGAAACCTGCTTATTACTAAGATTTTCATAACCAGTGGAAAAAAATAGGTTTTGTTTGTTGGAGATGAACGACCAGTCAGCATTAAGAAAAAACATTTCCCCTGAATGCCAGAAGGGACTTCAGTGTTGTCATAGGGGTGGAACAAGAATAGTGAGTGTGAATGTAAATGATTGCAGATAAATAAAGTAATGCTTTGTTCTTATCTTTGCCATCAATATTCTCCTGCAGGCAAGAAAGAGGAGAATTGTGCTTTCAGTGTCTGCAGTTCCTTCTTTCCTCCATGTGTTCACACCTGCCTTACTGTGCCCCAGCGTTCTGTCCTTTACATGGAATGTGAGCCACAACAGAGACCACATTGTCCATCTCAGGAACTTGTCTTCAGTAAGTTCTCGAAGGGTGACCATCCACCACTGCAGAGGCACTTAGTTCAATCAGTAGGTGTTAAAAAATAATTTATTTTAGTTACACTTACAAATTTCAGAAGCGCCTGCCTTGACAAACACTACCTTAGCCCATAGCAACAAGGAATAGGTGACTATATATCGTAAGCAAATGCAGGAGACTGACTTCATACTTGGGTTTTATGAAGCCCTCTGTATGATGTTTATCATCAGAATTACCGTAATGCTATGTGTGAAATTTTCTGACAGTGTTAGATGGCAGTAACCCCGAGCAGCTCTGCGTAACTGTTCCCTAAACCTCAGCAAAACTTCCCTTTGCTCAGGTGTCTCAAAACGAAACTCAAAAATCTCCCAGAAAACAAGGTTTACATGATTTCACTGCACTCAAGAAATGTCTGTTCTTAAATGCCTAAAGAAGGCTAAAGAGTGCTAGTATTGCCTATCATGTTTTAGGAGAGGAAAAATAACCTATTTTTAATGATTGGGAATTTTGAGCAAACGCTGACTTTCTAGAGACTAAAAAGTACAATTGTAGAAATTGGCTTGTGTTAGGAAGAAATTTGTTACTGCCCTGACTAGATTAACCATGGTAATTGGCACTGGTTTTTTTTAACATATTGTGCAGTGCTTTGCAGGCGGTAGTAATAAATAATGTGCACTTAGCTGCACTATTGGTCATTCGCAGTCCTATCACAGCAACCTCCCCCCATTCAGGGAAGATAAATGTGATTTAAATTAATAGCCAGTCCTAAATAACTCCTCAGCTGGTAAACGATGCATTTATCAGGCCCAGACAGGCAGTGTCCTTTGATTCATGGTCCCCCCCTTACAATGTGAAGGGTGCGTACAAAAATTGTTATTACTTTTTAATAAAGTGTAGCAGTCAGTCTTCAGTCATTTATCAGAAATGGAGGCATTCTGACAAACAGAAATATCTTAGCAGTGGATGAATGAGAGGGATAAAGGACACATTTCTCAACAAAAATAATCACTGCCTAAATAATCTCATAAAAGTCAGCTTCTAAGTACCTTGAAATAAATGTATCCAGCTGAAAGATACAGACTCCATGTGCTGTTTAACTAAAGCCTAGACCAGCCATTACAATATTCACCTGCACACAGAAGGGGAAAATAAAAGTATCATCATACTGTGTGGCAGCAATTCAAATGCAAAGAGCGGTCAGCTAAATAGCAAATTTCCCAGTATATTTTCTTTCTGTTTTCTGAGTTTCCAGCTCAATTTTTATGGCCATTTATATATTTTAAATTAATTGTGCTCACAAATAAATTAAGTAAGCTTGGAGATGAAAAAAAGTGTCAAGCAAATGAAGCGATTTACAAGCAAATAAAATTTAAAATGTTTTATTGCTTAAACAGTTTTTAATATTCTTTTAGTGCTTAGAACTTCAGTGTTCTTACAGCTTAGGCACCTGCTGGGTGCCCTGGCAGGGCAAGGCCTTCCTGTGCAGGAAGGATGCCTGGAGACTTACAGGAGGCAGTTATTTGCTGGTGAACGCCCATATTCAACATGTGTGAACGCAGGGCAGGGCATTTAACCTGCCATTCATCACCGTGTGCTGCCCAGGCGCAAGCTTCCGCTCACAGGGTTACTCAGATAAAGGCCGGAAACCACGCTGTTAACACAAACCTTTCTAGAGTCACTGTGTTGACATGGGACTTGGTTCCTCTGAGTACTACAAAGTTTGGTGTGGCATTACTGCTTTAAAGTGAAGCAGAGCTTATCCTGTTAGACGCATAACACAAAGACCGTTTAACTGAAATGGTCTGAGTGTAACCAGCTTCTAACAGTATGTCCAGAGTAAAGTTTTCTAATTCTTGCTTCGTGCTGTTCTGTGTCCTCTCTGCTGCTGAGCTCTGGACACATAGCACTACTCCCATGGAATATGAACAATGAGGTATTGCTAACACAACACTGTCATCTTACTGTGATCACCAAATCTCCACCCGTACCTCCCCACTCCAGCAACCCATCCATCTTCTGACAACAGATGGGTTTGCTGGCACAGGAGCACAGAAGAGCCACCTGTAGCTTCCCAACAGATTTTCTCTACCTTTGATCTCTGGGAATTGTAAGCCACATCATGGTCCAGATTCTCCAGAGATCAACCGTCACTCCTGTTCCTACATCAGAAGTGATGGAAGGGCATCCTGATGTAGGGTCCTTCTTGCCATAGCGTCAACTGTCATTTTTCTGAATCTGCCTTTGGGATACTGTACTCTGTCACTGTTTATAGGCACAGCCATGCTACAGGTAAAGTGCTATGGACCATCTCAGAACTATATAGTGTCCTTGGGTTTTTGGGGTGCGTACAATTTGTGTGCATAGAAATGGCATCTGTAGTTGTTCTTGGTGGGAATTGCAGTCATTAATTTTATCTTATAAACACACTGAAGAACAGCTTTGGAAAACAAAGTAAAAGTAATTTGTCTATCCCCTGGCTGGGGACCAGTTTTGGATCCAGGATCAATGCTGCACCTGGAGGTAGATGAGAGATGCCTCTGGATGCCTCTGTTTCTCTTTGGCACCATGTGGCTGCTGGGCAGGTGGGCCAGGATGGATGGGAGGCACTGGGGGACTGAGGAAGAATGGGGTATTCTCGTTGGTAGCAGAGTAGCTCAGATGAGACAAGAGGAAGGAGGCATAGGAGAGGGAGGAGGAAAGAGATGAGTGACAGGACAAGAAGCAGGAAGAGGCAACAGTGGAGGTGGAGGAGGTCAAATTGGGGCTGGAGAAGGAGAACGTGTGAAGAAACAATCTTGGAAGTCTCCTTCCCATGGCCATCCTATCTCACCGCCACCAGAGCTGAGACAGGAGCGTATGGACATGCAGCTTTGTGCTTTAACCTTCATGCCATAGTATGTTGGTCATTATTCCTTGATTCATAGAATCATAGAGTCATAGAATCACAGAATGGTTTGGCTTGGAAAAGATCTTTAAAGACAGTTGAGTTCCAAACCCCCAGCCATGGACAGGGACACCTTCCACTGGACCAGGTTGCCCAAACCCTCATCCAACTTGCCCCTCGACACTGCCAGGGAGAGGAGCAGCCACAGCTTCTCTGGGCGACCTGTTCCAGTGTCTCACCACCCTCACAGGGAAGAATTCCCTCTTAATGTCTAATCTGTATCTATCCTCTTTTAGTTTAAAGCCATTACCCACTTGTCCTATCACTACTTGCCCTTGTAAACAGCCTTTCCAGCCCTTTATGTCGGAGCAGCAGGGTTACAGAGAAGTCCATGTCTTCCCCAGTTACAGACTTTCTAGCAGTTAATATAAGCAATTTCTGCTAAATTCTATTCAGACAGGAGATCTTTTAGTGCATCAGTTAAGACTTTTGCTCCTCTTGCCCTGCTTAACTTCTAGTAATATTCTGACTGATGTCACCTTTGAAAAGGGGTCAGATGGTAACACCCTTCAAAAATGGAGGGCTGGACATCAGTGTATCTGTTCACATCACAGTGGAAGACCACCTGGTCTTAAAAACAGACCAATTTCTTCTCCTCCTCATGCTTTCTTTTGTTAGGGGGAAGGAGGTGCATCAACTGAGTGGAGACTATCAAGAATGACCTGTGAACAGTGTATTTCACTTGTATGGAAACATCACTGTCATGCCTGGTGCTGAAGTGACACTTTTCAGAAATCCTGTGTTATCTTCAAAATTTCATTTAAAGTTTCGACCATCCAAACCTGCTGCTCTGTGACCAGAAGATCTCTTCAGAGAAAGTCACTTCACAGGAGTACTGAAGGCCACCAGAAGAATCACAGATTGCATAAACAAGTTCCAAAAATACCAAAACAAAACAAAACAAACAAATGAAAAAAAAAAGTGAGCATTGAGGCATTCTTTTTTTATGAACTATATCACATTATCCTCTTAGAGTGGGGAAATGCTCACACAAAGAGTTCAGTTATTAATTTCACTATCTTATCTTAGATTATATTGTAGGTTTCTGTGCTTAAAAAGCAAATATTTAAGAAATAAATATTTATAAATAATAAAATGTAGTCCAAGGAAATTATAATTAAGACTTATGTTGGGTATAAATAAGGATTAAAGTCTTCTGATGGGAGCAATTGCTCATAACGCAATCTTACTAGCTGCAGCTGGTATAAATGTGTAAGGATATAATCCAGTTTTTGTGCTGAAAAGTCATTTGAAATAATAGGGTATAAGAATGAGTACTGGGAAAGAAGTTCGGGACAGTAGAATATATTAAGCTTCAGAATAGTCTCCCATGAGAAATGTTGGAAGTCACCTGAGAAATTTAAAATAAAATTGGGAAAAATACCCAAAAAATGAATGGCAGTGAATGATTCAACATTAGCGAGGAAGGAGAATGACAGATCATATTTTAAGGAAGGTATTAATAAGCCATTTTTAAAATGTCAGTTGTTTGAATGCTGATATTCCAATTTATTGCTGATTACTCTTCGTAATGCAGTAATTAAGATCCAGAATTCTGTTACGTATTTGTTTTGGTGATCCTTTCTCCCAAAATTTCAATCAAGCAAGTAAAGCTTATAAGTTTTAGGTGACAGTTTCTGAATATTTGGCCAATTTGCCTCTATCTTAGTTTCTAGCTTTCATGCTGATTTTATGTGTTTACTTTTTCCCTGAAAACATGATTTAATCAAGTGGAAGGTAGCATTTAAGAAAAAGTCTAGATAACGGAATTGATCATGATGAAACAGCCTCTACAAAGTTCAAAATCCACAGATGGCCTAAACCTGATATTAGCTGTTTTCCTTTCATTTTAAATGCATTTGTCTTCTGTCACTGTTTCTTCTATGGACAAGATTTTACTTAAATTCATTCAAAGGGAGAAGTCAAGGCTACAGTTCTATTCCATAATATTTCACCTGTATTGGTGATGGTAACTCAAACATAAATACCGATTTTTTTTGCACATTCCCGATTGGCTTAACTGGAAAAAGTATCGTTGAATATATCAACCTGTTTGTTTTTTCTCCTGCAATCAGTAAAGATAATCTGCTCTTACTCTAGAGACATTAACTTGAGTGAGGAATTTACAAATGAGGAAGTCCTTTTGCACTTTATGTTACCTCCTTATTCACAGAATTGTAGGGATTGAAAGGGACCTCCAGAGATCATTGAGTCCAACTCCCAATTGCTCCAATAAAGCAGTTATGTCTATCTGCTCTCCTGAAACTTCTAAGAATTTGCAAACACTGCAGTCTAGCATCTATTTAATAAAAAATACAGAAAGGAATTTTGAAATTCCTTGAAAAAAACAGAGATCTAGAGGAAGTACTGAATGATTTTTCTCCTGCTCTTCAGAAAATTTCACTCTTCTTGTTTCTATTTGAGGTGCAGTCTTGTTTAACCTAACTTTCTGCATTTAAAGTGTGACATGGCTATTAAACTATTAACTATTAACTTTTTCTTTTTTCCTTGACCAACATTAAAATTCTTCCATTTAAGATTTGAGCAAGTATCTTCAGCTAAATATGTAATTTTCTGCTCTTCCTTTCACACGCATTATCACCTTATAGCACGCTGTGCTTGGAAACAAACAGCAGACATTTGGAATGGAAAATGTGTCCTTCTGTATTAAAACAACATCAACAACAGCAGCAGCATCTTACTCTTTTATGCTGGAATAAATTAGCCCTTTAATTTAGTTTCATGAAAAAAACCCCACAACCTAGAAGCAATTCTCTTGTGTATAGACCAACATTAAGCCTCAAACACAGGTAACAGTCAATCCATTAACCTTTGCTTTGAGCTTAACCTGCATGTCCCTCGCATCACAGTTGTTCCTCCTTTTAATACCTTTTCCTTAATAGTTGCTCACCCACAACTGAAAAGGGCAGAGCAGCTTCTCATGACATTGACTGTGCCACTGCAATAATAAGCCTCTCTTTTCTTTTTTTCCCACCTCCTGCCTCACTATAGTGTCAGCAACCATTTTTTTGGGGGGAAGGTAATCTAAAAAGAGCTGTAGAGGCAGAGGTCATGTTAAACTGTAACGCAAATGTTATTCCTCGATTATCTAGCTGGGGTAAATGTCAACTGCTTCGGGCTAAAGCAATTGGAAAAGCAGAGTGTGTGAAT
>VZTU01004692.1:0-11584 GCA_013400835.1 Zapornia atra | reverse complement strand
ATTTTCTTTCTTTCAAGCTGCCTATCATGAAAACCAATTTCAAATTAAAGTATTTGTAAAGATATTTAATTATACAAGCAGTTTATTTTTATTGGCTTCCTCACAACAATAGAAAAAACCCAGTGAGCTGCTGATGAAGTTGTCTTGTATATGTGTGTCTGCCTGGAGGTGGAGGGGTGTTGTCACAGCTAATTCTCCTATCAGTGACCCAACGTTAAACTTTTCTGTTGCAGACAACCTAAAAGGCCACTGCTCTTGCATGACCCCACAGCTCCTCCAAGGCTCTTTGTTTCCTTTAACTGTAATATTAGGAATGTGCTTAAACTGCTCGTAGTTTACTTCCCTGATAGCAATAAATAAGCCTTTATAGATTATATTGTCTTAACTATGCCAGTAATTACACTTTTAACAAAAATAATTACATTGGCAACAAAAAGGTACACAGAACAACGAGGCTTAGAACTGTTTCAAATGTAAAAATATTTTGGTTTTAATTGTAAAGAATTTTTACTAAAAATTTAAGGGACCGGCTTGGCTATTGATCTGTCTGTCTGTAACATGGTCTCTACCAAAATGGTATCAGCAAAGAGAAGACAATTCTGATCTTTTATTAAAACATACCCCTCTTGAGTTAGCCCAGTTGTCTGCACTCCTTTAATGCTGATTTGTTATCTTTGAAATCTTATAAAGGTAATTATTAACCATGAAGCAGTCTAGGTAGGACAGACAGAGGATCTTCAAGTTCTTGTCTCCGTACATATTCCGTTAATGGTTGTTTGTGTACCTGGGAATGTGGTTCATGAGCCTTACCTATCTTCTTGCAAGGCATGGAAATTAAAAGAGAAAGATCAACTGTTAGAGATAGGGTGATAAGAAGGAACTTGAGTGAGACAGATTAACACGGGCTGAAGTCTTTGCTGTTAATCCTCACTTGCTTGTCATCCGGTAATTCTTAAATCATTTTCTGTTTTATGACTGCAGGTGTAATTAGGGTCACTGGAATGGATAGAAATTTTTTTCCTGTGTCTGTCTCTTCCCTTTTACTTTAGTCATGGAATAAATTAATCTGATTTAAAATACAGTTTGGTCACAGCTTTTTGCCATAAATAATGCCCTTGCTGCCTGTTCCTGGCATTTACAGTATGTTCATGTGGGTCAGGATGGTGATACTGATACAGGATCCACCTATGGAAAACACCAGCAGTTTAGAGAAGGAGGGGAATGGGAATATTCTCCTGATTTCTGTTTTTCACAGCTGAATCCTGATGGGAGATCTGGGACTTCTCAGCATTACGCAATCCAAAGCTTTGTTTGTGAAGATGTACTTAGGGGGTGGGACGTGAAGGTTGGAGGCCATGTAACAAAAATAATCTCTAGTGCTTTATATTGGCCAGAAGTTAACACAGATGCCTTCAGTAAGAGATGACTTTCTTGATACATGCAGCTCACCCCATGTGGTTGTCAAGCTTACAGATCTTGCCTTAGCAGCTTGGGTCTCTAGGTCTCCATCTGCTTTTTCCTTTAGTGAAAAAAAAAGAGAAAGGCAAACATAATCCTGGGCACAGCAGCACAGCACCTTTGAAACAAATCCTGCAATATCTGCTGCTACTGTGCAAAGTAAGAAAGAAGGCTTGGAGAGGGTTTTAGTCTAGAATGAGGTCTTGGGGCTCAGACTGACTGTTAGTCCAAATTGCTGCTCATGTAGATTCCTTGCAAGAACTGTGTTTTGGAGTGCTGATCAGCATTAGCAGAGAAATCACCTGACTGGCATCTTAGCAGCATCTTTGATCAGATGGGGTTAACCTTTATGTTCCTGTTTTGTGGTTATTTCTCCAAGGAATGTATGAAATACCAAAGTGTGTATTTACGTGGAGGAGACCACTGCTGGAATTTGCAACAATCACGGACACAATCCCATCATTATTGCTGCTACTAAAAAAAGACTAATTAATGTTATTATCTGCCTGGGGGATGGAGCATTAGCAATCATATCTTGCCTCTGAATGAATGTCCTATGTTTATAAGCTGTTTTGGAAAGAAATGAAGGACATGCTTTCAGTAAGGAAGGTTTTGACCTCCTTGGAAGGAAGCTTTTATTGATCCTAATACCTTGGAATTCTGCAGCTCAAATTGCAAAATTCTCATGGGAAAAAAAAAGAGACTTACTGACAAAGTAATTTTGGAAAATAAGTCATAATTTACTGCAGTTATAACTGAGGGATGTTGTTGATCATGTCTTTTTATAAAAAGACATTGGTTCCAGCTGACTTCTACTTCATGATCAGAGATGAGGGATGCTCTTTCTGGTTCCAGACATTGAATGCCTCCAGAGAGCAGTAGCTATAAACAGTGGTTTCTTGAGGACAATGTTCAGTGGAAAGATTGTTGATTGAAGGTGTCACGGATAGTTCTGTCCTTTAGAAAGATGGTGACTAGCACTGAAGTCCAGTTTTATGAGAATTAAGAGATGAAGTTTTATGTCTGATGTTGCAAGTGCCTCTGTAAGCCACCCGAAAGTGCTGGATAGTGTGGAGGAAAAGGCCTGAAATTCTTCTTTCTTTGACATCACAGTTGCTATCACCGACTCAGTGTTCCTCTCTAAAATCTGAGCGCTGTGTGTAGCGTTTGTTCTGACCAATGTCATGTTTAGTTCTAACTCTTTTTCCTCCCCGCCCTTTTTCCTCTCTCCAGCTTCAAGACAGATCTTGAGAGACTTTTTTACAAAGGATTTGAGTCTGCCCTGGTTAGGGAGAAGGAGATCATTCTGTGCTCAAGCACATTGAGAGGAAATTGCAAGTGGCAGTTGGTCCTCTGTTAGCCGTGTAGCCTCAGCACAGGGCACAAGTGTAGCACTGGTGTATATGTAGAGGAAGTGGAAGCTCCAAACAGAATTGGTGATCCACAGTGTTCTGTGGAATAGTGAGAGACACTGAAAGAATTCAGATTACTCTTCTACTTAAAAGTATTTTTCCAAAGAATTTGGGTTTTATGGGAGTGCCCAAGATGCAGTGCTCTACTGACTGTCATGAAAAACTCTTCTAATAAGCCTTTAAGTTTGCAATTGCAAAAAAATACTTCATGGCTCCAAAAATCTCAACATTGATCCTGTAGGTACAAAGAATAGACAAGTCGTGAGACAATGGCCAGGCTCTTAAGTGAATTCTTCGTATCACAGGGAGCTCTGATTCATTCTGCTTGATATCCCTTTTGCAGTTGTGGTCCAAAGGAATCATATTAAGGAAAAAAAAAAGATGATTTCACAGCTGAGTAGCTGAAGTCCTGAAGCATAAGATGTGTTTGTAAGCATGTACTGCTTAACATAAACTGCACGTTTAAAACTGAATTCTCTCTATCCCCAAATACAGCAAACTTTAAATAGTTTCAGTAGACAAAACCTTTTCTTTTTCTAAATGTATATGTGTTGCTTAAAAGTTGATAATATGTATTTAATGATTATTTTAAGTATGCCAGGCTGGCAGGACAGGTCCTATACAAGCATCCTTTATGTATATGTATAAAAAGAGGTATGTTTCTTTCCAAAAGCCTCATTTAGATAAAAATACTGGGATCACACAGACCCTGAAGGATCCTTCATATATTCCTCTAACACTTCATGCTCATCAGAATGAAAGTGAAAAAATTTTAGGAATTATAAAAAATAGTGAAGGATGGAATGGAAACCATTATGAAGCCATTATACAAATCAGCTACATATTCACATTTATATAGTATATACAGTTCTGATTGTTCCATCTCTCAGATAATAACAGAAGTACCTATGTGATAGGAAGGGTGGTGAAGAAGGTAGGAGATAAAAAATTAATTTGTGGAAAGGAGGAGAGGTGTAGTCTAGGGTTTTTTTTTGACAGGGAGATGGCTGCTGAATGAGTTAAATGAAGACAATAGGGAGTGATAATTCAGTTTTTCAAAAACAAGAAACTGAGGACAGGCAATGCAGTTGTCAGGTTGCAGACTTGAGAGACTGTTTTTAATGTGAACATAATTGTGAAACTAACTGGCACAGGTTAATGAGAGAGCCAAAAGTATAAATAGAAGGAGATAAATGAATTCACAGTACTAGATAGGTTCATCCATTTTTTTTAATATATGAGATAAATCTTTAATCTGCTTTTACAGTGGCTATTTTGAGCTAAATAGACTTTTTGTCTTGTTCCATATCACTCTTCTTATTTAAGGCAGTGCAGCAAATTTACAGTTAGTCAGTGTAAGGAAAGGTGTGTGTTAATTGCCAGTGCCAGGAAAAGGTTTGGTTTTTTTTTTGTTAATAATTACATTCTACTGGTAAAGGCATAAAGTGGACCCAGTTTAGTGATACAGATGGGTTTAGGCAGCAGTATCTTTCCACAATAAAGTAAAGTTTGGACTATTCTGGAAGTTTCTGCAGTTTTAATCCTGGTAGTAAAGATATGGTCATATTTGCTTTATGACCAGTGTAGTAGTGCCAATAAATTTTGCAGTGTAGATGCAGTTATAAAGACAAGTATGCTGTCTTCTACATTTATGCTGTGCCTGCCTGGTTAGAATAACCCAGTTGCTTAAAAAAACCCACCCTAGGATGCAGGTTAAGAAGTAAAAAGTGCTCTTCTCTCTGTAGCTTTCTTTAGGGCCTTGGCAGCGCAGATGATACTGCTGAAGTACTTCTCTAGCTGTGAAAATGCACCTACACAGTAGTTTCAGTTGTTACAAAGTGGGGTTTTCTGAAAACGCTGTCTCTTAATGATACTATAATACAGGAAACATGACACAGGTCTGATTCAGGCATGGACTAAATACAGTAAACGTGCTGAAAGAACCTTACAAATGTTGTCGTTTGAAATTTATGAATGAAAGTATGTTTATACTGATACTAACACAGTAACATCTAAACCCTCTTGTAATACAGACTGGTATAGTTGCTTCACCAAACTTTCTAGTGTGAGGAAGATTTCAGGTGAAAGCCTTGTTACAGAAGTCTGGTGAAGCCACAAAAGCTCCCTTCTTTCTGGATACGTAGATGCATCCACTCCTCCCTGTCTGTTGCATGCAAGCACTCTTTGTATGTCATGTAGAATGAGAAAATTAATACAGTTTATTGTAACATCTTTAAGTTAGAAATCCTTCACAGAATGGTTGAGTATTACAAACAGTGAAGAGCTTTCAGAATATAGTTTGAATATAGTTTGCATGTACAGATGTGGACATGAAAACTGCTTAGAGAATGCTAATAGTTTTATTGAGATTATTATATTTTTAATGTGGACCAATCCTTTTTTTCATCAGAGTATAACTCCTCTCAGTAGGCTAAAGATAGGGCAGTGGGTCCAGTTTGCTGCAGAACTTTGTCAAGTAAGGATTCCCTTCTTGTTCCTACTTTTGTTTAGAAATTGTAGCACACAAACAGTATTTTCTTGCCGTGATTTTCTTACCGGCACTCTGCAGGAGAGGACAAATTTCACAGTCAATAACAGTGAAGGATCTGATTGCCTTGACCCTGAATGGTCATTCCTTTATCCTACTGTAACTTGTCTGTGACTTGTGTCATAGATCTACACTCTCTATGATTACTTGCAGTGAAGTCTCTTTTCTGTCTTTGACAATGTTAAGTATCATTTAAGTGTGTTTATTTTAAGGCCTCTAGACAAGAGCTGTGAAAAAGGGCTTGTATTTTTGCTGCTTTTTTTTAATTGACTGATGTAAATGCAAGGGCATAGTGCATAAATCTAGTTAAGTGTAGTTTAATAACTCTTGTGTTTTTCAAAAGATTCATGCATCTATTTGGCCAGTCTCCAAGGACAGATCCAGGCTTAGTCTGTCAAACAAATGGATTTTTAACACATTTCTGTGTAGTTAAATCTAGTTTGGGTGTAGTTGAAACTTCAAAATGCTGAAGTACAGCAGAAAAAAATTAATTATGCTAACCTTGTATGTACGTACCTTTCAGTACACAATCTTTAACTGCTTCAAAACAAGCTCAGGAAAGCTTGTTTCTAAACATTCTTCTTTTATGCATTCAATTTAGAAGAAATTCTCAACTGTGGCAGTGTTTCAACTGTGACCTTTACAGGCATTTCAGTATAGATTTCCTTGGTATGTCTTGATCTTGTAGTTGCTTAGGTAAGGCTTGAGGTTGTGCTAGCTTCTAGAAGTTATTTCTTATAAATTAATTTTTTTTTCTGCCTCCCACTTGTAGAGATTAGGGTTACCTAATCAAACACAATGAGGTATTGCACCTCATTGTGTTTGATTAGGTAACCCCGCATCTAGGATGTCTGCAATAGGAGGCACTTAGCTGTTTAAAATTCTTTAGCAGTTTTGGCTTCTGTGTAAGGTCCCTAGGATCCTTGGTGATGCTTCTCCTGCATCCTCAAAGATCAGAATTACTGTCAATAGTAGAAGTAACTTGGGCATATGTTCCTGTGCTAACCTGTTGCCAGAGCAGTGCTGTGGCACAGGGAGTACGCCTGTACCGGCACAGATGGCATATGGTTATGGCAGAAAAAATGTGCATGCACCACGTTTATTCGGGTCCTGTCAGAACGTGACTGCGTGATTGTAGTTCTTACCTGTTCTGTGACTGAGGCCACAAGCAGGGAGGATTCCTCTTCAGAGGTTTCTCCCCATCAGAGCATGCTGTTTGTGATCCTTTGACACTGTTTACAGCAATTCAGTTTTAAAGTAAATTAATATGTTAAGTTGTGACGGTGCAGTTTTAAAGAAAGTAAATAGACACGATGCAGCTATCTCAAGAGAGCAGACAGGATATTCCCACAAAACAGAGGAGATTTAGGCTTCCATCCTATGTTTCCAATGAGTTCCATGGTTTTCCTGTTGTTCCCTGAAATGAGATAAAGCTGAAAATGCTTAAAATAAGAAATGTATTTATTTATTAAAATATTCTGCATAATCCTGTTTCTACCTTTTTTTTTTTTTTTAATTGTGGCCAACTTTTGATAGTGGTAATGTAAGGCTCAGTGCTCTTACAGCCATTGGGAATATATATTTGCTATAATTATGATGGTGTTCCAGGAATGTTCTAGTTTGAATCATACCTTTTTTTTCTTTTTCTTCCATTTGTAATTTATTCTAGGTATTTATGTAAACTGTCAGACCAGGAGTTGCGACAGAGTGCAGCCCGGAACATGGCAGATTTAATGTGGAGCACAGTTAAAGAGCCATTGGATACAGCCTTGTGTTTTGATAAAGAAAGTCTTGATCTTGCGTTTAAATACTTTATGTCTCCAACTCTAACCATGAGATTGGCTGGGCTGAGTCAAATAACAGTAAGAACTTTTTAAACATATAAATAATATTTAGAGAAAAATGTTTATATTGTGTTTTATGAGTTACAGGCTTGTTTGGGGATTTTTTTCAATGTGTGTAAATGGCAGAATCCTCTTATATGCTGTTTTAAGAAATTATAGTAATGATTGTGAACATAGGGTTCACTGAGAGATCACTCCAAGGGGTGACTGTGTTCTGCAGCATATGGAACTCTACACATTTCCTGAACAATTTCCCATGCTAAACAAAATTGTCATATAACCATGTTTTGTGGCAACTGTGTTGAAATTGAAGTCCCTTGACATGGCTATATTTGTTGTTTACAATGGCTTTCAATCTGTTTTCATTTTACCTTTACAGTGTCTGGACTCGGCTGTAAGTAATTAGCTGCTGCTTTGTGTTGTATATACCTCTTTTTCCTGTATGTTTAGTGTAGTCTGTTTCTCAAGAAGAGCATTTCTGCATTAATTAGCAGAAAACTGAAGGTACACATATATATAGCATCAAATAGAAATGATTAAAGAAAAAAAACACCCCACCCTTCTCTTTCCCATGGAAACGCTCCACATCGCACCAGTCAAGATACGGTGTGCATACTTCGTCTGCCATTTCTTCCTATATGTGTTCTGCTGCCATAGAGAGACAGTTGTACAGCAGGTCAAAAGTGACCTTTTTTTATTCCTCTGAGCCTTTTCAATTTTGTGTTCCTTCTGACACTTCTGTATTTAAGATTTATAGGTCATATTGTCATGTTGCCCTTAATGTGCTAAATATAGGAACAAACAATACTAGAAAAACCAAACATGTTTTTCTTAAGTTTTGTAATGTTTTCTGAACACAGTAAAGTAACCTGTAAGTATTCTCAGTCAGATTATTGGTGGGTTTTAACATAAATATTTATTTTACACAGTTATGTGAACTCCTAAGTTAAAAAGCTACTCAAAGGGGAACTGCGTTGTTTAGACTTGAATGTGTTGTCCATTCAGTTTTGAGTTTCTATAATGCAGTTCATCAAGTGGAGTGGCTAAAGCAAGATACAGAGAAAGTTAACTTGGGGAAGAAATAGTGACATTATGTGTATAAGTTGTATTTACAGTAACTACTTTATATGAATGACTTTATATAAGTGCTACATACAGTCAGTGCTTGATTTCTAGTCGTCATCTGTAATTAATTAAAGCGAATGTTGGGGATTCTTGTGTAATAAGAAAGAGTTGCTAAAGCTTTAGGGGAAAATATATATCTTTGTTTTGGTTTTTTATATCACCATTTGCTTAATTATTTCTGCAGATACAGATACAATACCTGGCAGATACATTTTAAAATATGGTCATTAACTGGGCTTAAAAATAATGTACTTTGTTTTTAAAAAATATGCACAGTTTCTGAAAATGTAGTTTCCAGTGTCCTTATAATTTCACTTACATTAGATTTTTATTCCTGTGAGTACTTTAATTTTGTACAGTTGTCCATCTTCAACTACCAATGTGTGCCATTCTGTGTATCCTTGCAAAAGGAAAGTCTGAAAATAAGAATGCACCACTTTGCATATTTTTCAGGCATCTAGTTCACTTAAGGGAGTGTGAAATTCTGTAATTTTAAGTAGTTACAATATGTTTGACCTGTTGTAATCGATAAATATGACTATAAAAGTGAGATTTTTTTTTTAAATAACAGGCATGTATTTTTAGACTAAAACAGTTTTTAGCTTGTAAAGAAATGGAATATTGTTTGTTATCAAGTCTCTTTTAATACGAATGGTCTCTCATGCTGCTCTGGAACTCTGAGAATTCATTCTTCTCTCTCAAATCATAGGCAATTTTATTTTTTGTTCTCTTTGTGAAGATCTTAAGACATTTTTGGAAGAAGCATATTTTGATTTTTCTCATTTGATTTTGTGTTCCGTGAAGCATTTTGATTTAATTAGTTTTGTATGCTTTACCCCGAACAATTTTAGTTGCCAGGTCTGCAACACTGTGTGAAATCTGAACCAAAATTTACAGAGATTGTGACTGCTTCTTTACTGAAGCAGTTTTCTGTCCTCTTTGCAAAGAGGTGTGTTTACAGAGATGTAATGAACTTCAGCTTCCATAGTATTTTCACACAGTCTCCTGTATGTACAGATGTAGCTTCATGACTGCTTTTTTTAAGTTTCTTTTTTCTAATCGTGTCTTTGATGGCTTCAAATTTGTTGAAGGAATTTCATTGAAATGTTCTTCCCAACCAACACAACCTGTTTTTTATTTCAAGGCTGTAGGACTGTGATTCCTGCAACTGCAAAGTATTTTCCTTGACTTTCATTTGCCTAAAGTTGAGCATTTAGAATTGAACCTAAATTCACTGTGCAAATAGCCATGAAGATTCAACAAAAACTTTTAGCAAAATTATGTGGAATTATTTTGAAGTGTGAACTTTTCAATCCATGCTTTATTTCAAAGAAAAGTTTCTTCTGAAAATTCATCTGGATAGTTGACTCAGACACAGATTCTAATTTCACCTTGCAATATCAAGACTAAAGCAGATTAGATCAAATACTTTCTATGGCTTGCCTGATTGTTCCTTTTGCAAGATAAGTGTATTTTTGCTGTCATCGTGAAGACAGAAATATTTGACCAAATATATCAGTGAGTCTAAACAGATGAATGTCTTCTAACATGGAGGTGTTGATTTGTGTCTGCCAAGAGATTTTTTGGTTTTTACTTTTTTTTTCCTGTCTGACAGCTAACATGACCAGTCCTAAAATTTGCTTTCCACCAAATATAGACTTGCCTCCCTTGAAGAGCAGCATACACATAATGTGTCACATCATCTGACTGAAGTTCTTATTTACAAAACAAGGCTGAAGACAGACACATGAAAGTTAATTTTAGCCAAGCGAGAGCTTGGGTGTTTGAATAGGGAGTTGGAAATAGCTACAGAAAAGAATAGCAAAGTGTAAACCAAGATTTACCTGAAGCTTTATTTTTGTCATTACCTTATTTCATTTGGATTTCATCTTCCAGTCGCCTGTGAAGGTGGCTCAGCTCTAAAATACCCTCTTGTCTCTCTACTGTTCCCTCACAAACAGGACTCTCTTCCTGTTCTTCCAGATACAGATGAACTTAGGTGAAAATGTATGCTTGTAACTAACTTGGGCATCCTTCCTTTTTCAGTTTTTTATTCCCTTTTTATGTGGTTCTGTTCATTAGTGAAAATGCAAATGCAGAATTGTTAGGTTTTTCCTGAACATAGTACAAAACATGAGCCATGTGTATTTGGTCTTCTTGCATTGTGTATGTAGAAAGTAGAATTCCCTTTGATGCCTGGGTCTTGAGACAAGACCAGGTACAGAGGTGCCTGTTTGTTCTCAGCTTTATTTCCCTGCAGACTTTATACCTTTGTTGTACTTAATATCTGACACATTTGTGTTACATTAATTGAGTTTCTGGGCACAGGCATCTTTATGTTTTAACTGGTTTATATATTGTAATAGTATATATATTGTAAAAGTATTTTATTCCCTCTGGCATTTCATGGTACCGAAACATGAAGTGAAAAGAATATTAGAAGGTGAATGAGAATAAGGTGGTGCAACACTACCCCATGTGTACTTTGTTTTGTGCTGTTGTGTCAGAATTCTGAGACTTTAGTTGAAATTATTGTAAAAATTGTTAGCAAAATGCAATATGAAAAATACCAACTTTTATCAAAATGCCTCTGGATAAGAATTTTCTGTGGGGAAATTTGGATCAGTGTGTGACCATGGATTTAAAATAGCTGACAGCAAGAGTTCAAGATGTCTCCTAAAACACCGGTTTCCAGAGTAGGTGTTTCATTTCTCATGAAAACCTACATGCAAAGTGATAGCTACACACCTTGTTTTGATTTTTGGAGTGGGGTGGAGTTTTGTAATAGGCTTTAATTGCTTTAGTGAAAGAAAAGTTGGTTAAAAAAGACTGCTTGCCTACTACTGCTTTCATTTACCTGTTCAAATTTGTCTCAAAGCTATTTATTTAAAAACATGGAAAGTGCTAGAAAAATTTGTTTTCTGTCACTGCTACTGTTTTTAAATGTAAGAAAGCTATGTCACAAAATATTTAGGCAAAAAGTTAATTTTTTTCTTCTTTTTTTTAACTACAGAACCAACTTCATACCTTCAATGATGTGTGTAATAATGAGTCATTAGTTTCTGACACAGAAACGTAAGTAGGAACGTTATTATAAATACTTTTAAATGTACTGTATGATTGCAGTTCTTCTGTTGTTATTATGGCTTGTATGCAGTGGGGGGTAGATAATCTGAGGTGTTAATTGGAACTAATCT
>VZTU01004688.1:268-30375 GCA_013400835.1 Zapornia atra | reverse complement strand
CAAGGAGAGACCGATCATGTTATATTCTTCATGTTCATGAAAAGGCAAATGCTACCAAGATTCTGTCACTTTGCTGGGCACGATCTTCCCAGACTACGTTCTTCATAGCCTACTCTAAAGAAAGGTTATTTGGGGTGAGTGGTGCCAGTGGCATTAGAGCCACTGAAGTAAATCGAGGATAAGCCGAAGGCATACACCCATTTCCTCAGTTTACCAGGAAATTCCTTCCCTTTTAACTAACTCAGAAAAGACTAAGACCAGCATAGATACCATACAGTTGAAAGAAAGGGAAAAAACAAAAAACTTTTACCTTTCCTATTTTCTGTGACAATCCACATGTCCATTCTTTCTGGTCTTATAATTAGGGTGAAAACCACTTGAGACAGGAATTCTCTTTTCTTTGTTTTCTTTACAGTGCTGATTATAAAAGGAGTTTTGTTCATGTCTAGAGCTCTATGTGTTCTTTTGATACAAATAATTTAGCTGGGTTTTTTTTTCTTTTTAACTGGGCTCAATTAACCCTCTCTCCCTTAGTTTTCCAATCTGTAAAACAGAACTAATAAATATCTCCCACTTACAGAACTGCTATTGAAAATTAACATATGTACCAATACTTTGCAAAGAGGAAAGCTCTTTGCCAAGTGCAAAGCAATTATTGAAGATGCACTTACAGATGTATGATAATATACAACTGTACACGAAAATCCAGCTGCAAATCCTAAATGCAACCATGTAGCAATAGCATACTTCTTTAGTAAGCTTTATGGATTAAGGGACCAAAAGGGATTTGGATTTGGAATGGATCAAGCCCCTCCAAAGTTCCTATTGGCCATGTATTTCCAATGTAATCCCACTATCATTACTGCATTTTCATGTTCAGCTTGAAAAACAACATTTGTTTTCCCATCTCTTCAAAGATTCCTGGACTGCAAAGTCACTGATTATAATTCAGATGTTAATTGACGAAATGGAGGATGGGAGGGGGAAGGTGTGGAGGGGTGGTTTTGCAGTGGAATTTTTTGCTAGGAAGAGGAGGTGGCAAAGGATGTTTTTGACAAATAGATGCCAATTTAATTCTGCTATGTACACTATTTCTACTCTACCCTGCAGGGGCTTCCTTTTGCAGACCCACAATGTGTTAGTTTCCAGAGGCTATGCCTCTGATGATTATCTGAAAGTTGACAGCATTTCAAACACTCAGCAACCCTGTTTTAAACTAAGCTGTGCTGATTGGTTGAAAAAAGACAGCCTGAAGGCCTCCTGATCCAGGAAGTCACTTACACGTATGACATCTTCCCCATACCCTGACTTCTTCAGATCCACTCAATACCAGTTTCTACCATGATAGTGCCCTCGGGAAATCAAACAATTAATAATGGGTAAGAAAAATGTGAAGTTAATTGATGCTTGTTTTATTATTCAATGAAATCACTGTTTGCTGATGATAGATATGTAATGGCATTTCTCTGGCTTCCGTTTTGACACTGCAAAATCTTTGGGTCAGAGAAAGTGATTGTCCTGTGTATTCGGTACATCCCTGGCCTACATTTATACTGCCATTTCTCCCTAATACATAATTCTCTTTTTTTTATTTCATATATTAAACACGCCTTGTAGAAAACAAAGTTGATCTGAAGAACTTAACACTCAGAAAGTTGACTCACAGTTAAAATAAACTGTACTGTAATTTTAGATTGTCTAGCATAGTATTTTGTGGTGTCTCTACATCCACAGCTAAAATTCATTCTGCCATCAGAATATTTTTTTCCTCTACTATGTAATAATAAAAGCCAACAGATTTTTTTCCTGACCTCCCTTTGTAAATGTGATGTACAGAGAATCCAAAAATCCATTCTTTAAATAAGGGTTTCAAGTCCCAAACTCATTTTTAACTCTTCTAGATCCATCGCATTATATTATATTCAGTTTGGAAACTGGGCAGTAGGAAGAAGTTCTCTTTTGAAGTGACACCCTCTGTAAAGCCATATAGATAAGTCCCATTTGTGGCTTTTTCTTCATTAATCCTTCACTTCTGCAACTCACAACCCTGTTGGTACAGGGAATCACAGAGGGAATTTGCCATGCTGGAAGTATGACTTGAATTCTTTGGGTGTGCTGCTGCTGTTGTATTCTGGATATACAGTCTTGCTTGCTTTCCGTAATAGTCGTGAGACAGTACTTGGGGAAGGGAGGGAAGGTGAATGCAGGTCCTTCAGGATGAAAGGAGCGTTTGAAGGAGAAGAACGTGAAGACAGGATGTTCCAAGCATAACAGGGACATAAAAAGGAATGAAACATCATTTTGGACAAGCAGATAGGGGGAGAGAAGACAAAAAATGTTGAGTCGTTGGCAAGCACTAAATCAAGGAGGGGGGCCTTGAAGTCAAGGGCAATGCCTTCCATTATATCAATACAATTAATGGCATCCTTATGTTCAGTTATTTGCATTAACAGCAAAGTTAATGCCGGCAGAGATCAATGCTGAGATTAGTGATGTCCAAATCAACATGCTTTTAAGCAAATTATTTCCACTGTCTGGGTCCCTCCCCTAGTTAGTAGCATGAATCTTTGGTGGTGTCTGCAGCTCCATCAGCAGATGCCTCTTAAGGGCTGCTGTCTCTTAAATATAGTCATCCTAACATTAGTAACACTTGCACAGTAAGCAGGAATATCAGGTCAATAGATCCACTCGCTGTGAGTGTCTTGTACATCGGCAGTGAAGGCCAGATGCAAAATCTTTCTTAAGCACCAGTCATTAATATTGCTATTATTACTGAGAAAATTTTCATTACCTTTTGTCTTCTTTCTTCTATTACGCAATTTGATCTTACTTCTACCAAAATGACACTGCTGTCTCAGACCATCAAACCTAAATAAATAAATCACACGAAATCCCCTGAGTCATCTCTATCATGTTGCAAAGGCAAAGCAATCAGGCAGTTGTGGTCAGTAGTAGCTCTCTAATATGATGACAACGCACTTTCTGACAACAGGAGGCCTGTGAGATTAAAGCCTTTGGGAGCAACTTTGAAAAGTTGTTTTTGGCGGGAAGCTGGTGAGAATAAATCTAAATCTGCCTGTCTCAAAATTCTTAAGAAAAATATCCTTGACAGCAGGGACCCAAAGTGTCCTGCATCCAGCCCACTGTGAAAATTATTACTTAATCCTGTGTACGTGGCTGGGTATTGATCTGCTCTCAGCTATTCCTAGATATTCTTCTCTGACTTTGGGCCCTCTTATAGAATTTAGAAATTCTCCAGATTTGCGTCTACCCCTACAAATATTTGGACTTGACAGACATCAAGCGCCTTTTGGCATTTCAAACATGTGCAGCCACCAGTGATGGTGGTTTCTACTGCTCCACAGAGACCACACCCAGATTCCTCAATGTAGCCGCTGGCAACTTTGGGTTGGAAAAATGCTGGCAAGGGCTGATCAGAGTAATTTCAACAATGTTTTTCTCCTGAAAAATCATGTTTGCAAAAACAATGCATCATTTCTCAGAAAGAAATCATCAGGGAAGTCTCTTAGATTCAGGATTGAATTTCTTTTGAAAATTAGTGACAGGGAAAGAAAGAACCCTGGAAGAGCAGGCTTTCAGGAAGGTATCCAAACAATTCCCTTTTTGCTGATTAATCAGCTATTCTCTAGTGTTTCCTTCTACCTTCTTTTTAATCATTACAGTAAATCTGTACACTTTGTGAACCAATTTTTCAGTTTATTATAAACTCTGAAGTTTGAAAATTGGAGAGGATACTTTAAGGAATACCTTTCTTAATACCATTCTATTGGAAGACATGAAAACAAATTAATGTGAAGTGTAGATCATTGGCAAGATAGTTTAGCTGGGTATAATAGAATAAAAGTTTCGGTGATATAGCAAAGATACCAAACAGATGTCCAGAGCCCTGGGCTTGCATATGAATGGAGCAGCTGTGATATCAGTACTCTTTCTGATGGCTGGATGGGCAGGTAGACCATGACGTGTAATATTCTTGGGCATCGGGTAGCATTTGTTAAGTATTTCACAAATAAATCTCTACATTTAATTAACTATGGCTTTGGCATCTTGAAGAACTGTATAACTATAACCTACCTGGATTCCAATTTCTCTAATTTCTAGACACCCCATCACCTCCCTCAAAACACAGCAACCTTTTCCCCCCTCTACATGGTATTTCATTATGAGATAAGCAGAGTGCTTTCTTGCAACCCTTTTCTTTCCTAATAGCCCCCCCAGTCCTTGCCAGACTATTAAGGAAAGCCAGAGGAAGGTGAAGAGAAAGTCTTTGGGTTCTGGTTTAATTCAGAGCACCTGCTGTCTTCCTGGGTGCCAGAATTGTATAGCCTAGTTGGGAGCCAGGATGTAATAGCCTTGTGTCTGATAAATAGTGGCACTAAACGTGCTACAGCAAAGGTTTTCTGTGCTATAATAATTGTAGGTGCTGACTTGGTGCAATATATCTTTGCCAGCATGTAGTGATAGAATAAATAGCTGTTTTTAACTATAGGATCAGGACAAGCTAATGCAGTGATTGAGGGAAAGTATCCAGCTAAATGTAGTCTGTCTTTGATGTGCCGTCCTTCCAGCCCAGTTCTACCTGTGTTGGGGGGATGAGTGATGAAGTCTGGACATCTTAGCATCCAGTGCTCCTCCTGCACCCTGATGGGGCAGGTTTTTCACAGGGGTGCTTTGTCAGGGCTGTATGATGGCTTCTAGGTAAAGAGGAGGAGGCACCGAAACCAAACATTCCAGGGAGCTGTTGGAGGGGAAACAAATCAAGGTCGTGAGTTCACAGTCTTTGCAATCTGGTCAGTCTTTGTTGGCCAGGAGAAAATTAATGTGAGTCCAGACCAGCTCTTGGCAGGATTTCCCTCCCACAGAAGAGTGCCAGAATGGTTGGTCACCATGTTGACAGTCCTGCAGGGGATAGGATTGAAAGGGTCTCATAGCTAAGCTAATGTCAACCATGTCTTTTTCCTGCCCACACCTTGAATATTTTATTTTGTTCAGGTGGCTGTGCATGTTTCACAGTCACTTTCTTCCTTACTGTATTTTTTTTCTGTAAATAAAGTAAGTACAACTCTGAAAAGAACTCACACTGATATCATGGTTCAAGGGACAGCCATCAGGAGAAAAAAAAGAAACAACACAACAGGCTTTGCAAAGCAGCATCAGGGAAGAGAAGTATCTTCTTGGGATATAAGAGATAAAGGTTTTTCTTCTTGCTCTCTGGAGTTTTACATAATGGAGCTTCTTACAAAAGCCTTAGGTACATTATAAGTAACTCTAGCAAGAAACCTTTGGAGCATGGGGAAGCAGACAGGAAGAGAGTCGTTTCTTCAGCTGGAGTGTTGCTGCAGCTAGGTAGAGTGAAATGGGGCACAAGAAAGGGAAAGCCTTTTGCTCCTATCCACGTTGCCGACCAGGTGCTGACCCAGGATGAGGGTTCCCTCCCACCACTCCCAACACCGAATTGCATTTGCTCTGCCCTGCTTTGCAGACTATTATTTCTTCCATCTCCCTCTTTCCTATGGCTTTGTCGGCTCTTGCTGCTTGTACTGAGAGTACACTTTGCATAATTTATCTCTTTCCTAATGAGGAGATAAAGGCCTGACTGCAGCTAATGGCACTGAATTAGCTCACCTGCAGTCTAAGCGCTGGCTCTCATTTACCAAATCTGCTCTGAGTGCGTGGGAGCTCCTGCCAGCCTTTGAGGTACATACATTGGAGATGTGGCTGGGTTGTCAGGAGAGTATTCAGATGTGAGCACAGGGAGGGAAGTCTTCACTTGGCGGAGAGTGAATTTGATTCCTCTACTACAATGAATGCTGTATTCTTCTGATTCTGCCTCAGGTGGAGTTGAAAACAAACTACTCTCATCCAGGACTAGTAGTCCTAGAAAGACAAGGTCTTCTTGAACATCAGAGCTGGTAATCAGTGTGCACGTGTCCTTTTCGTGCATGCAAGGCCAAGGAAACAAGTTATTATTAGAGTTTAACTTGGTTTTAGGGACTTATGAAGTGATTCTCATGTGGCTAGGAAAAAGAAGTAACAAAATCTCTACTAGGGAGAGGTAAGATTTTGGAACATTCTTCGAAAAAAAACCCAAAGAAACCAAACCACACCAGACCAAAAACCTAAAATGTAACCAAATCCTTCCAAGAGAGCTCCCTCTGTAAGGCATCAAAGCCTATGGATTTAGGAATATTTTAAAAGGCACGACATTACTCTGTGTTAAACTTCGGTGTTGCTGCTTTAGCCAACATGAGTTTGATGAATAGAATGTGGGAGTTGCAGGAATTTGTAATTGCAGGTATTTAAAATGTGGCTGTTGATTCTCCGATCTGAATTCCACACTTACATGCTGTCTGTGAGGTGAGGGATCTCAAATAAGATACAGTTTCATGTTCATGCTGTGCACATCAGTCCAAAGTAAATTCTGGTAGGTCTCTTTATCTAAGAATGTACGTACTATCCTGTGGAGTCAGATTAAAGATTCACAGACTAGGGTCCTATCTAACTCTAGTAAGTGGCACATACTCAGGTAAAAGGTATCAAAAGGAAAGTGTGACCTGGTAGTGATGATCCTGATTCATGAAACATCTTTATTTCAGACAGTGATGTCACACCTGGAAAGGGTTCTCATCACTCTCAAAATTTTGGCATGATAGCTAGGCTTGCTACATAGGCAGGGTAGAGAAAATGACATCTCAAGAAGATAAGAATTATCTTACCCTAAGATGTGTAACTATTCCAGGCAAAAAGCATCTCATGCTTTACTTCAAACCTCTTCATAACTGTTTTGTGAGCTAAGTGCTTTACATTTTCAAAGACTATATTCATATCCTTACTCATTCTTTTCTTCTGCATTCTTAGCAGGCACAATTCTTTTGACTGTTTCTCATCCTGGTGTTTTCTAAGCCTCTAACCCACCCTCTTCTGAATTTATCAATCAATCCACATGTTTCATCAGGTACAGTGCCCAAACCTCAGTTCAGCTGATGCAAAATCTGTTGTCCACTTTTTGTCTCATATTTTAGCCATGTGAGTTAAGAGACAAAGGGAATAGTTTTAATGCACTGCCCTGTGCTTAAAAATTGTGTCAGTGCCACTAGAAGTTATTAGATATTTCATCGTTTGTTATTGTGGGGTTTTTTTCCTCACCATACTGTATGATTTCAGCATGTTCTGTAGTCTACTAGAGCTTGCTTTAGGTAACAAAGACTGGTCAATGCGAGGCAGAAAACTTCTTGGATTGTTCCAGTGGTCTTTTCTGGCCTTAGATTTTTTAATCTTTTAATGTGTTTGCTTGCCTTTCTAATCCATAAACACATGTGTCCTTGTATAGGATGCCTGCTATTGTACACACCTACCTGTATATTTATGGCTAGAGCAAACATTTCAGATGTTTATGTGGTTGTATGTACACATAAATCCATGTGTGTCTGGGTATATGGAAAAATCTTTAGAGACAACACTTGGAAGCATCCAATTGTTTTCCACTCCTAGGATGAGAGGCCAGGTTTGACCAAGCTGCTCTGTCACAGGAGTTAGGCACAGAGCCCTCAAAAGTCTCATCTTTCTCTTTACTTTGCAGTCAGCAGATAGAGAGTGGTTGCTGCAGGATGAGTGTAACGTCTCCCCAACATACCAAATGCTCCCTAGATGTGAGCAGGCAAGCTGAGGGGCAAAGCCATTTTGCTACCCCTAGCAATGTGCTGGTCTGGGCAAGTGACCAGGCGTATGGGTAGAGCCATCCCTGCGTATGCCGGAGAGAGTTTAGACATGAATTTCATCAGATTCTATCAGTGAGAACAAACCTCCAGGACAAACATGTCCAAGAGAGTAGCGGTCCCAAAAGTAGCCCAAATAGTAGGAAAATGGCCAGAGCCTGCTGCATACCAACCATACGCTGAAAGCATCTCTAGCACATGATGCAATCCATGAATCCCTGGGCTTCATTTCTTTCCATGCCCTCTGTTCATATTCATGAGTTCAGTGGCTTTCAGCGTAGGTCTGGTTCTCCCTCTTCTGTTCTCCTTTCCAAGGCTATCTCACCGCAGGTGTTCTGAATTTACAGATATCTGTTTATTCATGAGCTTGAAAGAAAATGTTGGAAAACAAAAGCTGTTTCTGGCTCTGTATGGTCTCTCTGGTTGCCTGAGTTTTTTTGGATTCCCTATCACCACCTCCACCCCTGCTTCTCCCCTCTTCCTCCCCCTCATTGGGTGTAAAATCTCTAAACTTGGAGGCAAAAAATATACTGGAAATCAGAAACTGGGCACTTTCTCTCTGAATTTCGCATGCTGATGCAGTTCTGTGTTAGCCAAAAATAGCAACAAAAACAACAATAAAATGAAAAAAAAAATTAATGCAAATCACTTGCCACTGATTCTTTTCCAAAGCAGTAGCATTTACTCTATAGTGTAGTGCAGCTGTCTGCTGGTCCCCCGTGGAGATCTCTGACTAAGGTACCATTTAGAAACAATTTGGCTGATCCATCATATATATTTTTGGCAGATCTTTTCCCTCATTTCTTCTTTACTAAGAAATTATGACAGATGAGCCTCAGATAGAGAGATCTGCTGCTAGTAATCATCTCCTAGAGGATTATTGGAAACCTAGACCACCTGTAGATGTCCTATTCATCCTTTGGATGACCCAGTCTCAGACAGCCTGTGGCAGTCCTATCTGTAAATTGAACTCTTCCTCTAGGTTCTATGGGCACTATTAGAAAAACCCAGGCTCTGTTGAAATCAGTGATAAAGCTCTGGGCACACTTTACTCCCAATGTTACACCCTGCACGTCTACAGGACAACTCTCAAAATATCCACATCCAATTAACAGGATTTGTTCATCCATTCATCTGAACTTTTTGGGTACCTTCTTCCTCTCAATCTTGAGACACTGTATTTCTAAGCAGGGTCAATATTAGGTTTCCTTACAGTCAATATATAGAAAGGACTCTCCAGGTTGCACTTCAGTCCCTCAACAATTTGACTCATTCTCAAGAGGTGCCATTATGGGGTTTTTTAGATGACTGCAGAGGGAACCTTACAACTAACCTAGATGCCTTGTATAATGGAAACAATTCCAGTCTTTAGGGAAACACGAGGCTGTGGCCAAGACTCCATTTCCTCTCAAGCTACTGTCTCTATCTATACAGTCATAGTACTATGGTGGAGAAACTGCTTATCTGAAGGAACACGTGTTGCTGAGTGAGAGCTGATGGCCTCCTCATTTGAGGAACTTTTCTTGTCCCAGTTTCACTTTCAAGCATGTGGGTTCACAGTGGGTCTCAGTTACAATCTGATTTATTTTTTTAGGCCTTTGATCACTCTTGTGAGTGTTTCATTCCACTCTGGTTCATATGTGAGGAAGTGTCATTCTACCTAAGGTAGTTTGGCATGGTTTTAAGAAGGAAGAGGAGTTTTACAGTTAGGTCCCTGAGCTGACTTAGAAGAAATTCAGTTCCAATTCCTATCTTTCCCTTAGAAAAGATAGCTGTTATGACCTTCAGCAAGTCACTTAATTTCGGCTAGAGTTCTTGTAACTCTTCATCCTTTCCTATCCATCATCTCTGCTTACACTATGAAGTCTTTAGGCAGCTTAAGCTTCCTGGTAGCACTAAAGTACAAATTCTAATCAGGTCATCTATGTTTTCCAATACTTGATTTGAACAAAAAAATCTACATTTTTTTTCTGCTGCTTTTCAACCACTATTAGCTACTTCAGGCTGAAATGAGAAATCTCACACACACAACTTTTAGATATTTCAAGTGTTGAGGCTAATCTGGTCATTTAGAACCTTTCTAAAGTTTGTCTTCCATTTGCTCGAGCTATGTCTAAGAACAAAAGAAGTCTCTTTTTGGAGGTATGTGCTTCTCTTTGCTTAATTTTGGTAGGAGCTGGAATGATTAGGTGAAGCTAAATACAATACTGTTAGAGATAGGATCGACTGAGATTGAATGAATCATACGATAAATACATGTACTTTTTATTGTCTATACTATTTATACATTTACTTTTTATCCAATGGCCAGATAAGCATGACATTGCTGCTTTTTTTCCAGTTCCGTGAGATGTATTTCTTATTGATCATCTTCTCTTTCCCATACACACACAGGTCATCACTGTTGGAAGTATAATTTTTTAAATGAAACTCTTTGAACAGGTATTGTCATAACAGACCCGAAGGTACAAAATGTAGCAGTAAAGATGACATGTAAGGGTGGAAGTACCTGCGATTGTGCATTCATGAAACATTTCTTCTCATCCTTGAGCCTACCAGACATTTCAGGCATGGTGATAGCCCTAAATGTCTTTGTGCTAACTTTCCTATTAAATGAAAACAGCCCACGTGTACATCTCTGTTTCACCCTTGGAGATATTTCTGTGATGTGTTTGAAACTTTAAGATAACATTGATCTTTCTGAAGGTTGAGAAATTAGCACTGCTGTACCAAAGTCAATCTAAGGATATCTGCTATTTTTGTTACATTTCACACATTTGTGGTGATTCTTGAAGGTGTAGTCTATGAAATATACCGATATGATTATGAAAAGATTGCAGAATATGTTTTAGACAACGATTCATTATGAAAAAACTTGAATAGCCTTCCATGATAGACAGTGAGATCAATTATTTTTAAGATTTTGATTTTAAATAATTATATTTTAAAGGTCACTGCACACACATATATATATGTACATACAAACACATAGCATTTTATATACAGTTTTTTCAATGAACTAAGAAACTACAAGAAATGTATTGTTCAAACCCCACTGATACTAAAGAGAAGTCATCTTACTTGAAACCTGTCATCTGCCTCAATGTGAATGAATTAAAACTTGCTAATTTGAGATTCTGCTATTCTGTTTTCCTTCTTCTCACATGTGCTCTTTCTCCCTCATATTCTAGTTAAAAACAGTACGATCTTAGAAGATTTACAATGATGGGGGTTTTTTCTTCTTCTGTTAACTTATTGGCTGACTATAAACTTGTGATAAATTTGAGACATAAAATGTGCCAAAGTCTACAAACCAGTGGATCACCACCTGGGACAAATAAAAAGCAGAGCTGCTATTTATCTGTCCTTGGAAATAATTAGTAACTGCAGCTCATGGCTCACTCGCACTCTGGATACTCAGGCACGATCAGAAGCCCGTTTACATTCCAAGGTGTCTACTTATGTCTCACTTATTACTCATTTCCTTCAAAAAAGCTTCATTTTGCTCCAAACCGTAGATCAAAGTGATTCAGATGTTACCTGGATCCTCCCAGGTAGTTGCAGGTAGCTAACATGGGAAGAGTTGACTGCATCCATACACAACATATGGGCTACTCTTCTACCCACAGAGAAATGTGCACCTTTACCAGCTTAGTTTGAATTGTTCCTGCCTTGCAGTGCGGGAAACTGACCTTTGGAGTTTCCTTCCAGACCTGTTCTCTCTGATTTCTTTCAGGGAAAACAAAGCTATCCAAAGCAATTTAGGGTGGGGCCTCCAGAGAATGCTGTATACTTTCTGCAAAGGGCAAAGCAAAGAAGAGCTAATTCTGCTGAAGTTATTCAATGCTATCCCCTGCCAACATTTACTTAATTATCTTTCTGTTCTATAATGGCAATTGAGTTATGGCTTTTTCCTGGAACTTCTATATCCCTCCCTAGTGAACGTGTTTGTGTGTGTGTGTGTGTTTTAAAGAAGAATAAATTGAGTCCAATCAGTTCTGCTTTGCTCAAGGCAGAATTTATGATGTCCTTGTTGGAAAAGAAGCCATGAGGCAGGACAGGACAGTACTGCTGCTATATTTCAGCTGTTAAATACGTGTCATAAACTGAAGACTCCTTTCTGTACTTTTCAAAAATCTGTCTCAAGAATACTGTTGCCACTTGCCAGCATCATGTGCTGCCCAAGTGTTTTGCTCCTCCAGACTGGTTCAGCTTTTCAGATTACCTTAGTGGTTGTGGATTGCATTCAGCTGGACCTCGGGTGCACAGATCTGATGTTCCAACCCCATGCCCTCACTGCAGTGATGGTTTGATGGCTATCTCAAAAGGATGGTGATCCCCAGCACAGCACCTATATCTGCTGGACTGAAGGCATAATTTACTCTGCTATCCACTTTCTCTTGTGTTACTTTGGAGGAGATGGGAATCTTCTCAGCTAATTTTAGCTCTGTAAAAAGGAAGGTATTCAGTCTAAGCTTCTATTCTTAGCTCTTTCTACAGTCAATAGGGAGAGACAGGCACCTTTGTAAGGCAATGGATGCCACGTCTTGCAGCACAGGATGATTCACTGCATGGGGCACCTGACTCCCTGTTGATGACACAGCAAGTGGTGATGCCTGGAATGAACCTGATGTTCAATTTTAGATGGTTAAGTTTAAGTGAGATGGATTTATCTCTTGGCTTCAGTTATGTACCTAGCAAATGAGAATAAGCTGACTTCTTCAGAGGTGTTTCAAGGATAGGTACACTCAAAGTTGTTGCTCAGTTGATATTTCAGGAAAGCCTTAGTAGATCCTGAGGAATCATGCCTTTTCTTTTCTCCAAAAGCTTTTCCCAGGGCCTCCTAGTTAGCAGTACAAGTTGCCATCAAAGTCAGTTTACACCTCATTTTCATAGCCTACACTTACATAATTACAGAAGCACTGTTCCTGCATCAGCCCTGGGAAGGCCAGCAGCCATCAGCTGAATGTATGAGTAACAGCATAGAGGAACAAAAATGATAGGCTCTTTCCTTGCAAGAGATTTCTGACACATCGTATGATCAGAAATGAAACTACTGTTTAAAGAAACACTTGACAGCTTTCCCTCCAACTCCTTAGTAGTGAATAGTTCCCCGCTTCCAAACAAGAAAAGAGAGGACAGAGTGTGACTGAGTGTAGGCCCAAGGTGCCTTTGCACTAATCCTCATGTCCTAGGGTTATTTGACTTTAGTTTTATTTAGCATCAAGTTTTACTTCTATAAGGAGAAAAGAAAAAATAAAAGAAGAAAAAAAAAAAAAGCAGCTGATGAATTTTGCTCTTCCTATGGAATGAAATGCCAGCACTTGTTGAGTTGCATCTTCATCGCTGCCTTGGGGGTATTTGATTTCATGAATCTGATTAAATTATTCTGCTCTCAGTATTTCTTTAATATTGCTTTACAAAATATACTTCTAGTGGCTTCTGTAGTGAAAGAACTTCCTGTACTTTCTTTAAAGCTTGCACAGTCCCTCCTGGGGCTGGGGGAAAGAGCCCTTATTAAAGAGTTCAGTGATAAAAGCTTCTTCCTCTAGGAGAATTACTTTGAAACAACTGAAACCCCCACACACTTTTCAATAATGATTACGGAGGCACCCATACTAATGCTTTTCAGTGAAAGATAGGGTCGTCTCTGATTTCATTGGCAGAAAACCTCTACCTGCAGAAATTCCAGAACATTGTCATCTGATCAGAGATACTATCTGATGGGAGCTTATAACAAACCCATTTTCCCCCACTGTGATGAATATATGGAATTTACTCTGTGGCAATACGTTGTATTTTTATATAACAGGGGTTTCTGAGGTCCTAACCTTGGGTTAGGGTAAAGCACTTCATAGACATTCAGGGTGGGACTGTCCTTGTGGCAAGGACTGGATAGATCTCATGAGCAGCAGGGATAAAATCAAAATGGACAGAAAGAAAGTAGAGATGAGGTTAAGTAAGGCCACACCAAAGGTGAATGGCAGAGCTGAAGGGAAAAAACCTTCATCCCCCCCCTCCTTGCCCAATAATGTCGCGCTGCTACTTGTCAAGGGTCTTGTGTTAATAGGAAATTAGCTGCCCTGCTGCTGTACTGTGCCCCTTGATCTGCTATCAGCTCTGGCCACGGGGGCTTAGGACATTGGGTTTTCAAAATCACATAAGAGTTTTAGGAGCGTAAATCCGAAGGCAAGTCTTTGAAGCTGAAACTGAAGGACCCAGCCTTTTTTTTTCTCTGTGCATTACCCACAGAGCACACAAAGCGTGAGCAAAGGTAGCGTATACCAGGTCAATGTACCAAAAGGTGTATGCATACATCAGGCAAAAGTCAAAAAGACAGACTTAAGGCTGCTGTTCAGGCTCTTTCCTCTTCAGTCTCATCACACGTCCTTAGAAATTTTTGTCCATTATATCCCTTGGATGTGTGCAGGATGATGTGCAAGGAAATCTGACCTCATCCACTACCTGGTTCCTAATAGGGAAATTGTCTATCTTGTCGCAGCTGATGAAAGCTCTTTATTGTTATTAAATGTCTGCAAATAACTCTTAAGTTGCATTGCTTCTCTGAGAGTGACACACAATGTATACAAAGGTACATAATTGTTAGGAGCAACTCAGCCTTCTACTGCTGGTTTGCAAGATAAATTACATTAATCAACAGGATGCCTACAGAACTTTTTGTGAGTCATTTGTTATGCTAATTGAGCCACTTAAAGTAAACTGTCAATGAATAGAGATTTTTGACAGCTGAGATGAGACGTGGGGCTAATTAGTCAGCTGCCATAAAAACCCCTGCCCGATTTTAATAATGTAATATTTAAGAGAGAAGATAATGTTAATCATCTGACCAGACCTTTCTCCCAGAGGATATAGTAGCAAAAGGCATCGACCATCATGAAAATCGAGTTTCTCTAGGAAGAAAGCAAAACAAATGACTGGCTGCACAGAGATGACAACCTTTGCAAGAGAGTTGATGTGTCCCATAGGTTACAGCGAACTTTTTAATTAATACACAAAAGCCCAACTTTTGCTCTAAATTACCTGTGTCCTTTTAGAACAATCCCCTTGTTTTCACTCAAAGTATTTTGCATTCATGCTAGCAGGAATGAGATCATTGGGTCTGACGGTAAGACTTAGTCTTAACCTACAAATCAAATGGATTGATTGGATACACATGCTGAGTGTCTAGAAGGCATGAGCAGCATTTTGGCAAGCCCTTCGGAGCTGGGTTGATGAAGATGTAATGGTACAAAGTTATGACTGAGATCACAGAAGAAACTTCAGGATGTTACACCTCTCTCTTCAGAATAAAGAGCTTGTAATTAAATCCATGGTTAGGTGGTGCTGCAACTTTCACTCTTGAAATTGTGCCACTTAGGGAGAGTGATATTGGTCTTGGGACTATCCAACACAGCAGCAAAATATTCTGGAGTGGAAGCATTTTTTCTTAGAGCATACCAAGGACTTTCTAAGTCTAAGAGACATAGAAATACTTTAGAAGAAATTACTGTTCCTCTTGTACTTAGCTGCTGTATAATATATGTAAATAATCTTGATTCCACTGAGGACATGCTGAAACTGTTGTCTTAAAAGACAAGACTGGGACGTACAACAGTATTCCACCCAAGGTGGTTGTAGTTCTGTGGCAGGTGAACCATGACTCCAGTACTATGGCAGTGTTGGTAGTAACCACCAGTTACCAACTTCTGTCTGAAATGGTCACTTGCCAAAAGCTTCCTCAAAAACATTTCTCTTTTATTGCAAATTTCCATACTTAATGTCCGACAGAAAGATTGTGTGAAATCAGACCTGCCTCATTTGCTCGGAACAAGCTTTGGAAGGAAAATAAATTGAACAAACCAGCCACACTTCTTAAATATTGCCATCCGAATTTTGCATAAAACAATATGATTAAGTAAGATCAGATTCTTTAATATGGTGACAAAAAGTATTTCTATTGCTATTGGTGCTAATTTCTATCAAAAGCAAACATGGTCCAGAATCTTTAACCTTCATATCTTTCTGTTGTGGGTTTTTTTTTTCCTTTATTTGGAACTTACTAGGCTTCACAAAGCACATTTGGAAGCTAATTGATTTTTTGTAATTTTAAATTTTCAAGCTTTTAAAGGTAGCAGCATGGTACAGAAAACTGAAGTTAATACTTACTGATAACATAGAGAAAAATGTTCAAAGCAAGCTTTCAAAGTGGTAAGAAAACAAGAGAGGTGCCCATCAGTGTATCCACTTAAAAATGTCAGCACTACTGGTGTATGTCCAGGTGTTTTTACCTGTCTTTCTCTTAGTCAATACATGTACCTACACTTACATCTCTACCATGGTAACACCTCCATTTTCATGTGCCACAACAACATCAAAGACTTGAAACATTTATTTATATGGGTGAGTTTTACCTTTCTGTTTTCTGTCACTCTGACATTCCCTTTTGATGCATTCACACACAGAGTCATGCACTTGCATGCTACTCAGTAGACTTTGAATAAAATCTATACAGTGAACGGCTTTTCCAGGAGCACTAGAAACACCACCACCCATTTTTAGTGTCTACACAGGTTAACCTGAAATTCTGTTACATGGATGTCATGAATGTCACAAATGTCACAAATTAGGAGCTGGTGTGGTCACAAGCCTAAAGTGCTGAGACATTTGCTGCTGCTGCTTATCAGAGGAGCTAGGATGACTCAGACTTCACCATGAGGGAAAGGCAAGCATAGCAAGGATAGAAAGAGATAGGCTTCCCCATCGGTAAAAGAGACTGTCTCACTGAACTTGTTGTACACCAAGTAGCAAAGGGAAATCTCCATCTGCAAGCTAGCTCAAAGCAGACCAGTCTTCTTCCTGGGGCTGGGCTGGAAAACCCTCTTGTATGACTTCCAAACATTACTGATATTTGGGGTAGGGGAAAGGATTCAGAAAGGCTGACCTAAGCTGGTCCCAGCAAATTCCATCAATCACAGAAAAAGCTCAGCTTTCTCCAAGGCAAGTCAGTTTAAGCAAGCATGAAGCAAAAGGGCCACCACCTAAAACTCCAAGCTTAATCTGGCGGGTGTGAAACAGATCAAGCTGCTCCCAGATTTTTCCTTTCTTTCTGCTTTCTATTGCCACAATGTCTTACCCTGTCTACAGCAGCATCTGAGTTGGAGTGGGTGCTGTCCTGTAAATTGAAGGGTTAGTGAGGGCTGGGAAAGGTGAAGTGGACATTCCAAGTCTTTAGATGGAGTTAACAAACTGAAAGATCTATAAGGCAAGGAAAACCAAAAAAAGAAAAAAAATGTTTCAGAAGCCCTGAAGCCTCTTCCTCAAGTTGTGAGAAGCTAGCAAGTCTATTTCCCCTCTGTGTCCAAGCTTAAGAGATGAGAAATGGGGCTCAAACCAACACTCAGACACAGGCTCAAAATTTGCCCTGGGTCCAGCCAATTTGCCAAGTGTATCCCTATGCCAGGGCTCGCTCAGAGCTCACACACAGGCTTTGATTGCTTAGGACAGGTTTCTTGCCCAGAACCCAGCTGATTTCTCAAGGACCTTTCAAATCCAATTTTACGTGATTCTGTGCAGAAGATTTATCTCAGTCAGTGGTCAGTGATTCTCGTACATTCCCCTTTTAATCAACAGAAGATACAAATCTCTCAAGGCCCCCTCTGGCCATTTGTCTCTGGTTTTAGGAACATATATTTTCAGCTTTTGACATCTGCATTGTACTTTTCCAAATGATATCTACTGGAAGAACAAAAACAAAATATGTCTGATTTAAGCTCTCCTTAAAGACATGCTTCATTTATGCGACAGCAACTTCACACAATATTGGCTCTTGAACAATTTGTTGTTTTAAAGACAGACAAAATTTCACACTTTTTCTTTCCATCTAAAGAAAAAACCCCAAAAGCCAAAATTAACAAACACACACACTTTTGATGCAGAATTTTGATCCAGAAGTCTACTAATTTCTGTTTAAAGAGACTGAGTTGCCTGATCCCTGTTCAGAACTGCAAACCTTAACTCTCGTCTACAATTTCATTTTTCTTGCTTTTCCACTAAAGCTGAGCAACGTTGAAAGAGATTCCTAAATAGAGTGCTGGGAGATAGGAAACCCAGGGCAGAAGGCAGAAGTGTTCATGTGTGGAGTAGGAAATGAGATTGCCTTCACCTTTACCATATACAAGGATTTTAAATCCAGACATTGGCATCTGTGTGTGTTAGGAGGATCCTGCCTAAGAATATTAAATTATAGAATCACAGAATATCCTGAGTTAGAAAGGACCCATAAGGATCATCAAGACTGGAATCCAGACTGATAATGCATGCATTAAAAGCGAACCTATGCGTTGAAATCTGGGCGGGGTTGAAGCCTAAACTCACATTTTGCCCCTATCCTTAATCACCATAATGACCTAAACACTCCCAAATTTTGCTAAGAAAAAATGGGGTGTGAAGAAAAGATCCAACTTTACAGCTTTGACCTATTTCTAATCCTGTTCTGATTGCTAGTTACTGGGCTCCCTTCCAAACATACTGTTTACTTTAGGGCTGATTTTTCTCCATCCAGATTAAAATTCCAGTGAGTTCCTTTCATTCCTTTAGACTGTAACCCCAAATGGGCCATGGTGTTTTATTCAGAATATAGTAGCTGGATAATGATGCTCTCAGCAACCTGCAGAACCCAGGCAGTTTGTATATGAGGAACATGCAACACTCAGGAGCTCATGTGTACTAGTCTGTGTGTTGCCTCACATACACACATGCATGTAAACACACTCCACTAACATGTTTATGGCCCCTTCTATGCTATGCACATGTGAGCTAAACAATTACACTCACCTGTGAGCCTGTCATAAGGCAACAGAAATGCCAGCTGCCTTTGAAGTTTCCTGAAGAGCAGGAAAACGAGTCAACAGTGCTGGCCAACATCACATCATTAATCATCTATTAGCCGAGGTTGTGTGCTCCTGTCACCTGTCACTTTGTAACGCATGCAAATCACTCCAAGAGTAACATTTTCAGCCTGACATTTCCAGGGCCAGAGCTGGGATCAACCTGCTCTTTGTATTCAGGATGAAAAGGAAGTAAAGAAACAAGTGGGGAGATTGTTGGAAGGAGACAGGAAAAACTAAAGAAATAAGAAAAGTCATGAAAAATCGGCCAGGAGAGTTGAATTAAAAGACTGAATTAAAATTGAGAGGTTTTTTCCTATTATCAGGAAATCTCCCATTCAAAGTCGTATCTCTGCTCTATAGTTCCTAAAGAGAGGGAACCACAAGGATGATGCTATTTTTCTGCTAAACTCTGTAGAAAGGGAGACTGCTGCCTATTGTTTTTGTTGGGTTTTTTTAATTATTATTCTTAGGAATTTACAAATTAGAAATCCCATTTATCTTTAGAAAATATCATCCAAATCAGTCACTGTAAGTTCCCATTACGGTCAATGGATGGAAATAAGATTGTTTTGTATACAATCCTCTGATCTCTGGTTTAGTTATGTAGCTTAGAAGGAAAATAATTGCTGAAGAATATGGAAGCGTCTGATTCTCTCTTTTGATTAACAAGGGAGTTGAGGGTGAGTAGCTCAGATGTATACTGCTACTGTAGGCATCTACGTTTGGTGAGTCGAATCTCACCCCTATTAATTTTTAACTCAGTTTGCATTCTGATGATTCAGAAGAGATGTGAAGTGTGATACCAACCTAATTTCCTCTATTATTGTTGTCATGACTATTGAAAGGCTAGGCTAATATAAAGTCCTTGTAGCCTAGATCTGGCCAGCCTAAAAATGCAAGATTAAGTCTTTAATATCTTTATTATGCATTGTGTTCATTAACCAGGCACCTTTCAGTAAATCAGTGTTGCTTAACCAGCTTCTACAGGAAGACCCACTCTTCTACTTACAAACCTTTCCTGACACAGTGACAGCTCAGTTTAAATGCTATTTGGGCTGGTTGTATCTGACCATATGTCAGTACCACAGCGCTCTCCATTTAGGTGGATCCACATTAGATTGTGAAGAGAAAAAGATGACTTTATGGTTAAACATACCTCACTTTAATAAATCAGATGGAGTTAGACAGTAGTTCAGGTGGAGATCATCACATTTGTATCTCTTCAGATAGGGAAGGAGCTCCCATCCCTCACATCTGTTTTTTGTAAGATACTCATGTTAGATTTCTGTCCAGTCATCTCCTTCATTTTCATATTTCCTTTCCTTTTCACTGTTTTCACTTGTCCTCCTTTTGTCCCACTTTGGCAAAATATATCTGCCTTTTTCCATGTTAATCCTTACATGGAGAGACATTGCTTCAGTGTCAGCAGAGGACACCCTCTGACTGAAAAGAGGAGGGGTCATGGGCTTCTCACTGTGGTTCCTCACTGGGAGGATGGTAGTGCGTGGTGCTACACCACTTCTCATTACCCTGGGAAGTCAGACACAAATTATACTGGAGGGGTGGCAGTACTGGGAAACCAGAATGTGCCATCAGCTGCCCTCACCGAGATTCAGTTCCCTATCTCTGTCTTCAGGGGAAGCTCAGTATAAAAATTTTCCTTCCCATTTGGAAGCTGAATTTCCTTTCTTTTCTCTACTGAGATGAATCAGCTTTGTTCTTTAATTCCTTTGCTATTAGAGGATGTGAAAAGGACTATATTTCTGCAGGGATCAGCAGGGAGACATCCCCTCTGTGGAGCCTAAATTAGGGTGCAGGACTCCGGTAACGGAGGGCAATATCCTCAGGCTGCCCACAGGATATGTATTTGCAGGAGATTCTGAGGCTTATTTATTTGGATAGATAAACTGCAGATCATGAAGGCAATTAATCACGGACTCATGGATGAGTACATCTGGAAGGAACCTCAAGAGGTCATCTTGTCCATCCCTCAACATGAAGGCAGGATAAATGTACACAGACCATCCCTGACAGATGTGTGTCTGCTTCTCTCTGCTTCCACTCTGGATGCTCTCACACCATTATCCATCTAGTGAAGAAGCTGAGTTGAGGTTATGAGGAAAAGCAGAAAAATATCACTTTTTAAGCCTGCAGATTTCCTCCTTACTGCATCTTGGGGCCTGCATCCAGTTTTTGGCAAGTGAAAGATCAGATCCTCACTGTAAAATCTTATGAAGGGAAGGCGGTGTGAGCAATTTGTTCATTTTGTAGCCCAAGTTCTGTTCCGAGATGTAAGACCTTTTTTATTGCTTGTTCAGTAGTAAAGCTCAAAATTAAATCTTATCTGGATGTGTGCATGTGTAAAAAATGAGAGCAAAAGAGAGGGAGAAAAAATTAAGTGAAAGAAGAGTGAAGAGAAAAAAAAAAAGGCACAGAGAGGAAGGTAAAATATGTGAGATGATGGTGAAAAGGCAGAGAGGCAGGGACTGCCTTGAAAGGAGGAATGGAAAAACAAGAGGAACAGAAGGAAGACAACAGGCTGAAGTGAGAATGTAAAGAGCTGTTGTTTAAGCCGGCCATTTGTAACAAAGAGATCAGAAAGACTTTTTGTTGTTATTGTCCTTAAGTGACTTCTCCCACTGGCTAACATCTCATTTTATGGCAGGTAAATAAGCCTGTCTAATTGGTCCCTTGTTCAAGAATGGGAATATCGAGCTGAGGCTGCTTCTTCTAAAGTGGGATCTTGTCCAATTTATGGTCTTAGCAGATGTGATCTCTTCAGGGTTCCACTGTAATGATAAATTGAAACATTTGAATGCTGCGTTCCTAGGTCTGGGCATCCAGCTTTGTGAGTGGGGAGGGAGGATCTGATCAAGTTTCCTTCTGAAATGACAAATTGTTATTTCCGGAAACTTGACTTAGTCCCACTTGCAAGCCTAACATTGTGGAGGCCTAGAGTGGGTCGGGAGAAGTAGGATGTACCAAGGTCACTTGAATCTGAAGGACTCAGGTCTGGGAGTCAAGATCTCCTTCAAGAACGAATGTCTGGAAGTGCACCTTGAGTCAGAAGCACTTTAAATTAAGGTGACACTTACAAACACTTTATTAATAATTAATAAGTGATTAATGAAAATTACTTTTTAGCTGATAAATTGCTCGAAGACACATTAGAGCATGTTTCACGAAAGACATGGATAAATATTTTTATGCATTCCCGTTTATAAATGCTTAGTAATGGGCTCTCAACTTTCAGGTGCCTCGGCATCATTTATTCCCATCATCCTGGTGGCATGCTATAGAGACATCTTATAATCATTTATTTTCAGAATTTGTTCCTATTAATCATGTATTAATTATTATTAAGAAAACATTTGTGCACACTCCTCTTAATCTGAATTCTTGCCTGACTGGTTTTCCTAGGGTGAGGAGCACCCAACTTACACAGCTCATCATGTTACTCTAGAGCATTGCAGGTGGCTGGCTGCCTATTCACTACACAACCTCACTTTAGTCTAGCTAAGGACTGAACCTGCTCTGTCCTTGCTGAATTTCGTCCTGTGGAGCAAAGGGAGGATCTACAGGGATGCACGATGCATTGTCACCAGTACTAAGTAGCACTGCCATTTCTGTCCTGAGCAGGCACTACAGGATGGGGATTTATTGCTGTAACTGTCCTCTTGTGAAACAGATCAGTAAGGTTTTTCTCTGATCTGGTAGGTGGCAAACCAAAGCACAGATGCACAGAAGTCCTGATCTATGAATTTTTTTTAGGAACCTTTGGAAATTAATGATCTTGCAGCTGAAAACACCTAATGACATGCTCACAGTTCAGTCCCGTGATAGTTCTTTACCCACTGGCTCTTTCTACTGCATGATCAGGCTTCATCTGTCAGTGAAGAGTACACAGAGACAGGGAGAAGATGGACCGTGTAGAGTCTTTACACTGGGCTTTGGATGAATCTGTTCCTCCATAAAAGTCAGAACAGCATGAAGGCTACTGTTACTTGTATTAGCCGTAAGGATTGACAAGACAGGGAAGCCTAAGGAAGTTATGAAGATGACTTCAAAACTGGCCCTAAATCAAGGAAAAATTTCTGGAGCCAGACTGATTTTTATTTTTTTGACTGATTGGCAGTAGACCATTAAACATGACTGCTGACTGGTGATTTTCAGATATGTTTAGGCCTGCGGTTGCTAATTGTCAGCTTAGAGTGTGTTGTCACTCAGATCCCTTAACATCAGTCTGACCAATGGGAGATCAAAGGATTAACCTGTTCAGACCAAGTACTGATGACAACACTTGTTCACTGCTTTGGTCTTCTGGTCAGCAAAGGCCTCGATGATCTCTAATCTGTGCTATATTAGCAAGGTAAATCATTAATAACAGCTGTCTCAGTCTAAAAATTACTTCAAATAAGGATCTCAATTTATTCACTGCGTTTTTAATGGTGATAGAGGACAATATTCCAAAACACGTGCGCTTCCCTAGGAAAGTTTTTCAAAAACAGGCATTCCTTGGAGAGAGAAAAAAAATAACAGAGCCTATTTCCCTACAGCATTTCATCTCGCGATTCCTTTCTCTCATATCTATCAAGCTGCAAATGAAACTTCCTGTGCCAATTGGTTCAAAGTTATTGAGGGGAGAGGAAAAGAAAAAGAGATATGTAAAAAGACATTAAGATGCAGAATAATCACAAAATCCCTCATTTATTCAGGAAACCAAACTAAAAATAATTTGAAAATTGAGTCAAAGTTTCCTATGTCTGTCCCTGCATCCCATACAGAGCTCTGTGACAACAGACCATTGTGCAGGACACAATAGCCCTGTGACTCCCGAATTGAATTTGTTCTGCCTGTTCATGGCCAGTTTGCACTCAATTTTTATGCCTGTTGCAGCACTCACATTAACCAGAAGCATTTCTCACAGACAATGATTTCTCCATGAGCAGCTGTGGAATATGCACAGTGCAGTGACTTGCTGAATGCGTAATTATGAATGCTCCTACTGGAAACACACAACTGCAAAAGTTATGCTCTTCCAGGCAGAGAACAGAAACAATTTATCTGCCTTCCTAGGTGCTTGTACTGCCTGTGTCAGGCTGCGGAGTGCCTCTCGATCATTACTTGACTTACTGCTTCAAAAACTTTGGAAAAGCAGGGAAATACAAACTCAGTGGCCTCGATGTGAGGAAGTAGAGACAGGACAAGCAAGCTAGCTGAGTTGGGAACTGAACTGAACTAAAATCTAGTAGCTATCCCTCCAGATAAACTCCTTGTCTGACCAGAAACAGCCACTGCAACTGGGTGTTGAGTTGCACTGTTGATGGATGGCTAAAGTCCAGCTGTAATACAAGAAATGCATCTCACATGCACCTTTGTGATCAGTTCTTTAAAAACTGGAGTAAGTAGATACTTAAAAATAATTTGGCAAGAGCACAGGTATCAGACCAAGAAAAACAGAAATCACAAAAAGCCTCTCCATCCTTTTCTCAACCTCATAGTTGTCACTGATTTTTAAAGTGATACCAGCATTATAGAATACAGGGTTGCCTCAAAAGTAGAGGGGAAACATCTAAGCAAAAAAGAAATCTGGATTCTGTTCCCATCTTTTCTTCCATTGGGCGTGCTGTATCCTTGGGTTATTTGTTCTCCGTCTGCCTACCTGTAAAATTAAGGCAATTTGGGGAAATTTTCTGAAATCTACTTCCCACAGAAGGTGCACAGGGCCTACATGTTGCTAATCACACCTATCTGGAGCTGTTGCGAAAGGATAAGGAATGGGTGGGCACTCCGAAATAAAGAAATGCAAGTGGGGCATGTGTGTGGAGAGCTTGGAAGGCACCTGAGGCTGGGGTTTGTCTCAGTGCAGGAGCTGCAAAGAGGAAGCGCAGATCAAGAGACAAGAGCCAGATGTAGAGGTGTCTCACTGTCACACAGTTCAGTCAGACCAGCGCTGCTGACACCATGATCCCTCCTGCAGAACAGCCATCACATGTTCTCTCTCTCCAGGCAAACACTGCAAGCTGCTGGTCTGAACTGATCTCTTCCCTCCCATCTTATCAGGGCTGACACGTGCTCAGGTCCAGCACCACTGGAATACCAGACACTGGCAAACCCTCACATTCCTTATAAGATGCTCCAGGGGCAGCTAGCAGTATGTCATGTCTCTGCAGGTATTATGAGAAAGGAACCAGAGACACAGGTGATTACAAATAGATTCAGAGATATAACTTTCCATCCATTTCCATCAGCCCCGGCCCTCTTTAATATTTAGCTATTTCTCAATAAACTAAAATGACAGCAGAGTCTCTCCTGCTGAGTGTCTAAAATATATGTGTATACATTATACACAGATCGCTCCTTATTTCTTTCCCTCCTTATATCATTAAACTGGTGTTGTGTCTACTGCTCTGTAAATGTGTAAATGGCAGTTTCTCTTACCAATAGTGGAAAAGTTTGAATAGTGTGGTTTTGCTCTAGATGAAGGAAGGAAGAGGGAAGAGGAGGACTGTCTGCATGTCTACTGGGTGATGAATGTGTGGTTGTGGGTGTTAAAGCAAAAACTATTTCCTCAGTCTTGGAGGTATGTTCCTTGACAGACTCCTACACTCATGAAAATGCTTATGTGCTTAAATTCTTCTTTAGGACCTTAATCTTCTTTCCTTATATTGGGCATAAAACATCTAAATAGGATCTTTGCAGATCTCTCAAGTTTCTCCTTCCCTGGTGTGTTAATTTTTATACACGGAGTCTTACCGTGGGTGAGGGGTACAAAACTGACTGATGAGCACACAGATGTACAGAGGGGTGTGTGACTGTTCTGCTAAGGCACATCATGAGGGCAATAGCCCGTGTGCAGCATTGTAACTGGGAGCTCCTTCAAGCAAGGTGTCAGGCTAGGAGACACACCACCTTCTTATGGTTCTGTGACACATCACACAGGCACAGGCACATGCACCAGGGTCCACAGTAGGTCAGGCTACCACAGAGCACATGGGCACAGGGAGCAGAAAAGGGTTTGTGACACTTCAGTGTAGAGGCGTAATGTTGCATGCAACAGGAGGGGACCCACTGCAAGTGATACGGACGAGTTGCTAGAGTAGTGATTGAGAATAGATTTGTCTTCCCGTTGGGAGTCTGGGCATGGCTCTACTTCGTAAAGACTGCAGGACCCTCCTAAATCAAGGGGATATTGCCTGTACATCTGGGATGCTGTAATTCCACATGTGTAGATATATATCTCTAATAAAGAGAAATCAGCATACAGATAAAAGCATCCCAAAATAATTAAGTGCACAATGAGCTATCAGTCAATTCAGAAAACTGTACCTGTTCAGACTCCTTGGGAGAGACATACCCAAGATCCATCTGTTCAATGATCTAAAAGGGAATGCTTAGAAGAAGCATTTAAGAAACAAATGTAGCATGGAGTCACGCTTGCCTGCATTAATCCACTCCAAGGTTCTGGCAATCACTAAACCAAAGGGCTTCCAAAACCCTTCCTGTTGAAGGTGTCCCAGAATGTAGTACACTTCTTGTGAGATCAAGAAATACTGCTTGCAAATTTTAAGCTTCATATCACTTATTTTTTAACATCTGACCACGGTCTAAAGGTTGCATTTAAAATTGGATCTGGAGTAGCCTTGATTTGTCCATGCAAGTATATACTTGGGGTCACAAAAGAACTTCTCACCTCCTACTAAAGGCCTGTGGTGAGCAAAGAAAGTGAAGTGTGTTTGGGTGGTAGAAAGAGGTTTGGCAGAAGGAGGTGCTTTAAAGAGGAGGTGGAAGAAGTCTCCCTGTTCTGGAGCCAAATTCTGAGGACAGAGGGACTCTTGCTCCATTTGCACTCTGGTGGTGCATTTCTGCTTTCAGGAGACTTTCCTGATATTCCACCTTCACTTGTTCATTTTGGAAGCTCTGGCTATAATTAAACTCTTCCTTTAATGAGATACCAAATCCAGTCTGCAAGAAAAGAAGTATTCATCAAGGATTTCCATCTGCGTCAGAGGACATTTCCACTTGCTTTGACTCTTGCTTTGCCCCATCCCCTTTGGACAAGAGCTGTCTTTCAGTAGCCTTCAGTGTATTTACAAGGACACTTCATCTTCCTCTGGCTAGATGTACTTTTAGCCTCATGAAGACTGAAGGGATTTTGGTGATTTCTGGGACTGTTATTGAAGCAGAAGCCTGACGTTGGGCAGAAATGAGCTGTGTGCAAGGTGGTTTCAAGGTTTAACTGTTTGACATGGTCAGTTATGAAGTGCTTGAAAGCTTTCCAGGCCAAGCAGTGTCTTGCACTGGTCTTCCAAAGTCGGTTTTGTTTTGGTTTTTTTCCTGCTACAGGTAACGCTGAGGGGCAGCCTTACTGACGGTGGTTTTCTAGGCATGGACTGTCTGGTCACAGTTGGGAAGGTATCCACGGATGATGAGGGAGTGCAAATAAGACAGCTATTAGTCCTTCTCTCTAGAAGCCAAATATGCTCATCCTTGTGTTAGCCTTATCCATCACATATTTGGCAGGAATGATCCCAAAGGTTTGCATTCAAAAAACCCATTCCTCAGCTGGGGACAAAAATCAAACAGAAATACTCCACTGACTTCAACAAAACTCTGCCATTTAACGCCAAACAAGCATCTACATCAAGGCATCTTGGGGCAGCTTGAGAGGCTGGAAATCACGAACTATAATTATGTCTGAGTAGTTCACTGACCTAAAGAGAGAGGCTGAATGTCATTGTCTTCATAGCCAGGACATTTGCCCATTTCCAAGGTTAAGCTGTGCTCTTTGTATCAGGACACATGCAGCATCCATTGCAATGGATGGCATTGCCATCCATTGTAAGAAACATGGGTCTTGCTGCTTTGACCAGAGTGAGTGGGACGGTAGGCTATGTATCAGTATTGCAGGCTCTATGATGGCATGCCCACATGGCCTATACATTCCTGTGTGTGCAGAGGGAGTGCTGCTTATCCCCAGAAGAGAGGAGCAGTAATAGGGAGAAAGAAAGGTCCATGTAAGTGAATTTGTGCTTCTAACTCCATTGCCAAATGGCTGTAGGACAGGCGTAATCTGCCTCTCTTCTAGCAATCTGAGATTCCTTGCTACTGCATCATTGCTTTAAAGGCACTTTCTACACTGTTTTCATAAAATTCTTAAGGACATCTTGGATCTATTTATACTTTACACCCCATAAGGTTCTATGCCAAAGAGTTCCTCCAGTAAAATATATGTTGCATAGATAAGTAAAGAAAAATCCCTATTTTGATTTCAAACTTGTTCCTAGACAGTTTTGGGTTTTTTGGTTTTTGGGTTTTTTTTAATATGGTAAATAACTGCTAACTATCAGTTTAAAAATCCCTTTGACATTTCATTCATGCTTTTTATACACATCAATTTGATTTCCACTCTATTGTCTCATTTCAGCTGGGGTATCTAGTCCATTTCATCTTACCAATCCTGTGGAAACTGTTCTTTCCCTCTGATATTTACAGGCATCCTTTTCTCTGCCCTTTCTAGTTCTACTTTATTCTTTTTTTTTGGTTTTCTAGTGAATTCCATGCACCATCATAGGAGACAGAGCCAAACTCATTTAAGGATAGGAACTTTGGAATATAATTTTGTTGCCTTTTTAATTCTGTTAGAGGACTCTGTGCTCATAGTTACCATCCAGAAGGAGAAAAAAAAATAACAGAAAGATTTGGGGCTTTGATTTTTTTTTTTTAATTAATTACTTAAAAGAGGGGGGGAAAAACCCAACACCCAAAAACACTAACCCCAACTTCTGCCTTGGATGCATGGGTGTTTTTGCTGTCAAGCTAAAGCTGAATGCACAGCTCCAGGGCATCGCTCCAATATTTCAGTTCTTCAGCTAGGTGATACTTCTCAAGTGTTTGCACAAGAGATGCATCACAGAGTGGGGGAAGGAGGGGTGGAGAGGGAAGAGTCTGTCAGCAAGAGGCCCCATGCTAATCTTCTCCTTCAAGACGGGGCCCTTTTGGAAACCTGTTTTAATATTCATGGTCTTTAGGTAAATAGTCTCTGAGTCAGGCTGTCAGTTTCTGCAAATGTGGCTGTCTTGCTGAAGCTACTGCACATTTATCAGTGAGTAAACAGTGACAGGAGTAGGGGGATTAGAGAATTAAATTAGTGTGTAACCACTCTCCTTCTCAAGTTTTTGGCATTGCCTCGTGTGTGTTTTGTTCCAAGAAGTTTTTGTGTGGTTTTTTTTTCTAAATCTCTCTCTCTCTTCCTCTTTCTTGCTCTCACACACACCCATGTCACATACTTACTTGAAATCTCTGAGGTTTTCCTAATTTTATTTTTTTTTAAAATTATGAGGATTTAAAATTCAATTTCCTATCAAAAAGGGATCTTTACAATTGCAGCAAAGCAAGCTGTAGGAGAGGATCAGTAGATGCTTGCTGACACTGACCAGCTCTGCTCTTTCCTTCCCAGTCCTTTGAAGTTTCTCTGGCTGGGGTTCCCAATTGAACAGCTCTGTTCCAGTGAGAAGAGCTGGCACTTCCCATCTGAACCAGTCTTATTTTTTCCTCCTTTCTTTCCCTTCCCTCCTCACTCCCCACAGGGCATGACATAGACTCTGCCACCTGCCTTGCACTCATCAGGTTATAAGCCAAATATGCAAGCGCCTTGGCAGCACCATGTTCTTGACGTCCTTTGTTGCCATCCCTTGACACCGACACGCAGACACGCAGTAGTCACCCCTTCCCCCATCCCATCTGTGAAAGGAGGAGACAATTTACTCTCTTCTGGCAGCCAAAGCCAGACCAGTTTCAGAGGATGCCAATTAGGCCTTGGAGACGCTAAGCAGGTCATGTCCAGTGAATTTCCCACCCACCGTTGCAGGGATGTTGGTCCTGGTGTGGGTGCTGGGAGCTCCTGGGCACTCCTGCTGCTTAAACAGCAGGAGCCTGACCAATCAGTGTTTTAAGGCACAGTGAACAAGTTCGGGGGTCAGCATCTCAGAGAGTGCTTAGATCAGTCCCGTAACGTGTGCTCTGGTTTCACAGCACAGAGTACATGTTGAGCATCCTTTTCTGCTTGCTGTATCCGCGCCAGTCTATTGGGAGCACCACGAACATGGCACCAACTTCCAGGCTCCCTTCCCAGCTCAGAGTAGAAAAACAGTGGGAAGGAAGGAGAAAAGCAACCGCTTCCCTGTGCGTCTCCACGCCTTGTGTTAGGCTGATATCCACTGGCATGTATACTGCTACAGATGGGACAACACTATCTTGTTGTGTATCCAACCTACAGAGTTTGACTTGTATTTGCGTCTGCTAGGTTCTGCCGGGTCCGCTGAGGTGGGTGGCGGGGAGTCAGTGCTGCAGCTCCTCGGATTTATTATCTACACCCAGCTCGAATCTATGCAGGCTTCTCCTACAAACCTCATAGTATGCTTTCTCAGGCAAAGGTTTCTTTACACAGCAGAAACTCTTCCCCATTCTTTGGCAGCTTTTT
>VZTU01004671.1:9527-28873 GCA_013400835.1 Zapornia atra | reverse complement strand
GGGGGGAGATCACTAAAGAGTGATGGGTAAACTACAAAAGGTTGGGTGGTTTATTTTGGATAAAGATCCCCTCAAGCAGATGCTTATCTAAAGCCCTCAGTCTTCAGAGCAGGGCTGGGAATGTCTTAAGAACAGACCCTTCTCGCATGATTTCCAGTATCTCTCAAAGCAGTTGCCCATGCCAAAAACACCATGAAAACAGCTTTTTTTCCCCCTTCTTTTTCTTCTTCTTTTATGCAGTGTTTTGGCTCTTCTGCTTCTGGTTCCAAGCAAAACCTAAACCCACAACGTTTTTGACTTGAAGGTTGGAGTGTGCTTATTTAATTTCAAGTCATCCTGGTTCTCATGACTGCACACATATGAGGGAAATAAGGAAAAAAAAAATACCAAAAAGTGGTGCTGTGATTGTATGGAAACTTAAAAAAAAGAAAGAAGACTCCTTGAAAATTGTCAGAAAAACAAGCTGGCTTCCCTAAGAGAGGACTACGAGCCCTCATTTTCCCACTTTAAGCAGACTACTTATCTTTAACTGGCTGTTCTTCCCAGAGATAACACAGGAGATCACAGCATTCCCATTTCAAATGAGCCTGTTAGCCTTGGGTGATTATTAGTCAGTAAATAACTATTGAATCAATAAATAAAACAAGGCCTCTGGAAGAGAGTCCTGTTTCCCCACCCAACCTGGAAACTCATCGGATCTGCGGTAGCCCTGATCTGACAGGGAATGAGGAAAGAAAACAGTTTGAACGTGATCTGGTGCCCTCCAGTTTTCTTAAATCAGGGTATAATCAAGGTAGAACAGCCCGGGGATGGTGCTTTTTTGATCTCTGGCTGGGTTTTACACCAGGATATCACAAGTAAAGTTTTTCAGTAAGGAAGAGAGTCAGGCTGGTGTGCTTTTACGATTGCTGCCAGATATGCTATGTCCCTGGACTATTCACCCCAGGAAGGTTAAAAGCACATACATTTACAAAGAATTAATGTTTTGCTGTTAAAGAACAGGTGATGTTCTTCCTACATGATTTCTTGTAGTCCTTTTTCCTGCCTTACCCACTACTGGTTTATTACTCAGGCAATGATTTTCAGCTGATCCAAGTGGTTTGGAGTTCAAGGCTTGGGTACAAACCAAAAGAAATGATGGACAAAGTCAGTAGAAAAGGCGTGACCAAGAGCTTATCCTGCACAGGCTTCCAAGACAAGGGTAAACACACAGTACCTGTAGTCTAAATATTTTTGCTCTGAAGCTGGTGACACTTCTTGTGGATGGCCAAGACAGGTACTACAGGATGTCCAATTCTCCTGTTGTGCCCATGTGTGCCGATCAGGAGCTTCTCCATTACCTATCATACACTGTGTTCTTTGCCAAATCTCATCATCGTGTCTTGCTAAATGCAGCAGGATGCTGATAAATTTTGTCCAAACTTGGCTCTTGTGTAGATTCTTAGTTTAGTTGGAAGGGACAGGTATAACTTTTGGATTGAGAGAGAGAAAAGGAATGAAGTCTGGACCCTTTCAAGAGTGCTGAACGGATGAAAAACCTGGCCTTGAGCTTTCTTGAAAAAGCGACCCAATCAATCTAGTTCCTGCACCGTTCTCTTGCCTGTGACTAACACACGGACTGATATTTACTTGCAGGGAATGTTGGCGAGAGATGGGGGTTCCCATTCACTCATGCTGTTCACGGCTCCCCTGAGATCACAGGCTTCAGTGGTGATGGAGCAGGCTGCCTTGCAGGTGCAGGGCCTGTATGCCAAAATGGGTTGTAAATCCGCGTGGAGGAAGAAAGGGCTGGAACAAGGCTTGTTTGTAGAAGAGACCACTGGAAAGAGATGTCGACCATGTTCATGTCACAGGTCTCATCTCCAAAGCCTAGGCTTGCTCACACTGCACCAGAGGGATTGGTTCCCAGGTTTGGAAACCCAAGGAGAACACCAATAACTTGCCAGCGATTACACAGAGGGTAAACTCATCCCTACTCTCCATTATTGGTTCAAAACAAGAAATTCTCATACCCTTTCAGACAGATGGCCAGTCCTATTACTCCTTACGAGAGATTTCCCATTGAGGCTGAAAGCAAATCCACATTCAAGCTGAAAGTAAACAACCTGCGAATTCAGAAGGCGTTAACTCGAACTGCCAAAGCATTTACTGCCTATGCTGCAGATGTCAAATAGACAGTTTCCCACAGCCCCGAGCCTAGACACATAACAAAGTTACACAGAAAAACTGTCGAACCAGCCCAAAAATCCATCCTGTGCGAAGCTTACTCTCCTCGCTGGCTTTTTAAGGGCTGGAGCCTCATCTGGAGTAAATTAATGTATGCGCTCTGATTTGAATAGAGTTACGCCAATTTATACCAGATGAGGATTTCACCCTTTGGAGGCCAAGTGGGAAATGTCTACCCGCTACTTTTTTAACAGTGTGGTTTGGGGGTGGGGAAAGAAAACCAAACCAAAATGTAGTGTATTTTAAAGAGTGAAAGAGCACCAAGTAAATTCTTTCCATTTCTATAACTAATTTTTCAAGAAACCTATTACAGAGTTTGGTCCTAAAGAATCAGGGTCTGCAGGAAAATGCATTCCCAATGCATTCCGATTCCCAATACCTTTCTAAATGCCAACAGAAAGTCAACTAAGAGCCCAAGCACAGCATCACTGTGGTGTTGCAGAAAATTCAGAAAGTCGGAAGGACTGAATAAACCAGTCTGATTTTTCCTGCCTGGGCTGAATGAAGAGGGCAAAACCCAGGAAACTAAATGACACAAACAGAAAAAATAACCACCCGTATGCTTTGAAGTGCTCTGAACATTAGTACCATGGGGCACTCCTTGGCATCAAGACATGCAAGATGTTTTTTTTCTAGTATAATTTGGTGTCAATCAAACAGGACCACTAAAGTCACAGTCTGTAAATCAGGATTCATTCCATTTGAAGTAATGTAACCTCATGGTATACATTCAGGAATGATTATCCGAATTAAGCCGTGGATGTATTCCTTAGTACAGGAGGCCTCACTCTCAGAGTCAGACACATCCTGGTTTTCCCAAAACTAAACTCAAGATCAAAATATTACACCAATAGTAATGAATTGAGATCTTTAAGACACTTATGTTGGGGAATCAAAACTTTAAACTGTTTAAGCCACTCGGCTGATGCAGTTCATCAGAAAATTCATTTCTCCTTTCCTCCAGCCACCCTTATTTTCACTTTACAATTCAGTGTAAGCTGGCAATTAGTAATACTTTGTCTGTTTATAGAGCCTTCCATCTGAGGATCTAGAAACACTTTGTAAACACTAATGAATTAAGCTTCTTAACACTCCCTGTGAGACAGATACTACTATCTCATTTGCACAGCTCAGAGAAGAGGTGCAGGTTTGCTGAGGGTGGGAGTGAGCCAGCAGTAGAGCTGGAAAGACACTCCAGACCCTGAACCTCACCTTCAGTTCAATAATGCAAGGCTTTCAATGGATAAGGTGATGTGCCTGGCAACTCTGGAAGCTTATAATTATCTTTTGGAGCTGCCAGCATGCCCTGATGTCTGGCAGGCTGAAATCACAGAGGGTTGTTGCCTCTGCCCATAGAGGCAACTTAGGTCCCACTTACTGCCAGGGAAGGAAAAAGCATGATTTTGCCTTTCATCCTGAGCTGAAACAATCAGCCACAAATATGATCCTCTGGCATTGCAAGTAGGAGAGAAGATACTGAATTCTGTTGTCCTTACTCGTGTTTTAATAACATCCCAAATCCTGGACAAAACAAGGGGAAGGCCTGGGGAGGGTTCCTTTCCTTTTCTTTGCATCTTTAATTGCCCTTATCTTTTTCTCATGTAGAGGAAAAGTAAAATATTTAAGCCTGCTTGCAAGTCATGATGACAAGAGGAACTAAAAGGATTTTTAAAGAAAGTATAAGGGCTTTGCCTCCAACACTTAGAAATTCTTAGATCCTAGGCAAGCCTTCGGGCAAGATAGGCATTGGCAAGATGAGCATTTTTTTTCTTTTTTTTTTCCAAAGCAGTCTCCTTGATTTAGGAGCCACTAATGTCTGATACCTATTTGAAGCATTTTTCCATGTAGCCCTTCTCCAAATGCATGACAATTTCCATGATGATTCTTCTGTCTAAAAATACACACCTCCCCCTCTTTTCAATTTATCACTGAGCCAGTCAGCCTGTTTATTGTTGAAGTTTTGCCCATTTAATAGTGCACTTAGGAAAGCTTAATACAAACATCGACCAATTCATCGCTGTCACAAAAAGAAAAGCCTCAGGAATCATTCATTTAAGCAGGAGTCAAGAGCAAGAGTCTCTTATTTGGAGATCGGTCAGTAAGAAACAATGTTATGGAAGCTATTCTAAACAGACCGGATTTTTATTTTCTTTTTAAACACTTCTTTTCTTCCAAAGACTGAAACTGAAGATGACAAGGGGAAAAAAGTAAAATAAAAAATTTGGGTTTGCTTTCAAAATTTGTTGGTGACCTTGAATCCCAGACATGGGGCATTACAGAAGAGAGGGGCATCCTCAGCATGTTGATTTGGGGCATTTGACATATTCAGTATGTTGATTTTTGAACCATTAGCAGCTTGCTGTTTGCCTACAAATTTATATTTGATTTTTTTTTCTCTAAACCTCCCCCCCCTTTCTTGATCTCTTCTCAATTCACGAGTTGTGAAATGTCTGTATGACACAGTGATGTCTGTCTCCCAAACTGAGGGACATTACGATTACCTGCCTAGAAGCAGGTTTCCATAAAGGCACTATTCAGGAATATTCTCCACAATTCGCAACCTCCACAAACAATCCTGCTCACAGACATGTTTGCTGGGATATTTGTTATGAGCAAACATGACAGGATGGTGGGAAAAAAGTGTACAAAGTTTATCCAAGCTTATAAAAACTCGAATGCTTGTGGAAAATGTCTTATGGTACTTCCTCAGCTATGGATGCTAGCCCCTACAAAGCTAAAACTCTTTTGCTGCCTACCTCCTGTTGTACTCCAACAGTGAAACCCACTTCCATGCCTCACTTCATGATGTTCATCCCTATCCCCATCTGCTGGATCCAGAAGCCGTTTTTTAATTTCTTTTTTTCTGTTCATATTAAATCTGTGAGTTTATGAGCAATTGAACATAGGACCAGAAACTCATTTCACGTAAGTGGCTTGATGGCTGGCAGCTTTTTACTGTCTTTGACCCTCCAAAAAAGACCTGCAACAATTTATACGCAGATTGGTCAATCAGTAATACTGGCCAATTGAATCACCACAGTTAGATATGACTATGGATCCTCTCTCCGCTCTTCAGGCCTCTTTCTACAGTGGCAAACTCAGCTTTTGGATTGGGTCTTCTTCTATAAAAAGTGCCCAGTAGGTAATCCCAGCAAGCTCCTTTTGTCACATCAAAGAAGTGTGTGGCCAGGAATGAGAGGAGAACTGCAAGGAAGGCCACTGGACATCTTCAAGCCTGTATGCCTTGGTGATTGGCCCAGACAGTTCTGGGCCCCTCAGGCCAAGAAGGATATAGAACAACTTGAAAGAGTCCAGCGCAGGGCCACCAAGATGATGGAGTGGAACACCTTCCTTGTGAGGAAAGCCTGAGGGAGCTGGGCCTCTTTAGCCTGGACAAGAGGAGACTGAGGGGTGACCTTATTAATGTTTATAAATATGTAATGGGTGAGAGTCAGGAGGAGAGAGCCAGGCTCTTCTCAGCGATGTCCAGCAATAGGACAAGGGGCAACGGGTGCAAGCTGGAGCAGAGGAAGTTCCATGTGAATATAAGGAGGAACTTTTTCCCCATGAGGGTGACAGAGCCCTGGGACAGGCTGCCCAGAGAGGGTGTGGTATCTCCTTCTCTGGAGACATCCAAACCCCACCTGGATGCGTTCCTGTGTGATTTAGTCTGGGTGATCCTGCTCTGACAGGGGTGTTGGACTAGATGATCTTTTGAGGTTCCTTCCAACTCCCGATGTTTTGTGATTCTGTGATTCTGTGATTGAGGGTGGTGAATTGTGGACACCAAGCCAAGTCAATCAAATCAATCAAGTGAAGCACTTCTGATGTGTAGCAGGACACAGCACAAGGCTAACTCAAACTTGCCCACTAAATAAGCCACAAGGGGAGACAGCTTGCTCTTCTTCTCCCTTGAGATGTATTTTACAAACACTGGAGCAAACTCCACTCCAAAAGGGAAACTTTAATTCAACGTGACTCCTGTGAACCCCCTCTACCACAGTACTGGTGATAAGACAAGGAGAATCTGCAGTCAGTGCCAGGTTGAATTTGTACCTGGGCTCCTCAAAATGCTGTTGCAATGCCAAGGTTCACTATAAGCTCTTGTAACTCCTCTCCATATCTGTTTTACAGTAAAGCATGACGCTTCATTTTTCACCTGACTAATACCGAGACCCTCATCATGTTTCTGAGTGGGAGTTTACCAAAATCTCTGCTCAGATGTGCACGCAGCCAGCTCACACAGTAATGTGGTAGAGTTGTTCTCCTTTCTTTTTAAAATAAAAAAAAAAGCAAATCTTAGTTCACTAAAATAGGTTTTTATTTTGCAAATTCTGCCTATTAACTGGATACACCATTCCTTATGTTCCTCGCTCCTGGAAGGTAAGGCAAAGTGATGGACCATCCAGAATTTTTACAGACTGTCCCCTCTGGTCATGCATTGCTAGAGATGGTACTGTATAATGCATGACTTACCTGCAAAGACATTGGAGGAGTAATGAAATAAGCAGATGCTCCGTCAGCAGGCTTTTAAAACATTGGTATTGCAATCTGAGATGCAGTCAGCCATTACATGCATATGCCCTTTATTTATGGAGCTGATAAAGGCTCTATGTCAGGAGCAGTCAGGCTGCCTTTCTACTTTCTGCCTTTCCTCACATTAAAGAAAGTTGTTTGGTTATTTTATTCTCATGCAAGTTCCAGATTTGGGAGTAAAAGCGGGATTCATCTCCTCACTCATCTACTAAAAATAGAGGTCTAAAAAGCAGACAACTTCCCCTAAACAATCACCGGGGACTCCCTATAGTGATTCCTCTCCTCCTAATAGACTTGATGTCTGAAATAGGTGGAACTAACTGGAGTTACTTTCCATTGACTAGAGAGGAAGCCCAGGACAACTAGCCCAGCTGTAGGTGAGGACACTACAGATGCCCACACCACCAGAGCTGCACACATTCACTCCTGTATAAACTCAATTTTGTACACTTTTCTATCATCAAAGTAATGTCATGACAGCATCAAAATCCATTCTAAGCCCCAAAGGCAGGTTAGGAAGCAGGGGGAAGGCTGGCAGAAATCAAAGGGAAGGATGGTGTTAATGTTAGCAGCAATGATATGAGGAGCATTTTGCAATGTAAATAAAATAGCCTTCTTGCTCAGCTGCCAGAAGAGTGAAGTTCTGAAGTCACCGAGTTGCACGGCTGTGGCTCAGGGGAGGATTCCGGTTCACGCCCGACGCTGTGTTTGATCACTGCTACATCACCCAAAGGTTCACAGCAAAACAGATGATGGGACACAGAAAAGCTCTTCTTCCTAACACCGCAAAGGAAACTGCTGCTTGCTGACTGACAGCTCCCCAGCTAGCTTATGTGCATCTAATTACCGAGCCGCAACCCAAATCAAAATGCCCCGTTGCAGCTGGTGTCTCACTTAATCCATTCATAACACAAGCTAATTAGCATTGATGTTTTTTGGCAAGTTTATTCCAAATGTGGTCAAGTCCCAGGCTTTCAGCTTAGTTGCTAGGACCCATTGAGGATCCTGGGAGAGGCTGTGTTTCTGCCCAGAAGGCATTTTCTGGCCTGCTGATGGCTTAGGAGTGGGTTCAGGGGAAGATGCTGTGCTGGGCTGAGATCAACACCGGTGTATAAGCACTGCTAAGCTGCTCTTGATGCTACACCGTAATGCCATGCAGATGAGCTTGCAGCAGGATCAAGATACTTCATAGTTTTCCTCCTGTCTGAATCCAAATGTCCAGATTGAGAGGGTGGAAAAGAAAAAGAAATAAATTTAAAAAGAAAAAATATGGAGAAGTCAAGGAACAATTCTGTACTTTGTGATATTCTTTGTGAGCAGAGCTGAGAAAAGAGGCCAGTTTCCAGAGTCCCGCACTTCCTTTTCAACCTATGGGATTAGAAGATGAGAGCAGGTGCTAAGGGGAATTTTACCCACAGCAGAAAGTCGGGTTCCCAAATCTTGGTTGCTGGAAATCATGAAAACCTCTAGCGACGATCGTATAATGGCTTCGCTTGGAAATTGGCGATATAAGGAACTGTCACTTGGCAGAAAACCGTCTTTCCGCTCCTTCGGCTCACCACAATTTCAGTTTAATTTGTAACAGGATGCAAGTGTAAATGAACTGACAACAGAGCTATCAGCTATTCTGTTGGTAACACTTGGAGCAATAGTTTCGATTTGACTAGACACAGCTGTCCACTGCATGGAACGACCTTTAGCCCCGTCCTTGGTGAAATTCAATTCTCTCCATGTCTGACTCTGTCCACGGGGACTTGAGTAGCAGAGCTGCCAGAATAATCAGCGCATTGCTTAATGACAGGCACTCCAATGAGCAGCGCGGTTGTGCATTGTCAGAAACGGAGCCTGCAGCTCTGGGGAAGGCAAAGGGGGGTGTGTGTGCAGGGGGAGAAGGGGGAGCCTCCTTGTTATTCAAAAGGAAATAAAGTGGTTGTATAGGAGCAGACGCAGATGCGTGCGCACGGCCGCTGTTGCTTGAGGAGCGTCACCAATGTGCTTGGCGTCGTGCATGTCTGTGTGTGTGTGTGTGTAAACACAGTTTTCTCATGTGTTTGTCAGCGGATACACATTTTTATTAGATTCGCCTCTCAAGAAAGGACTGGGGTCCTTCTGCTGGTCTGCACCGTACCGCTGCAAAAAATAATGTAATTTACATTTATGTCAAGTCTAAACATGGGTACATCCCATGTGGCGACACTTATAGGGCCATCCAGATGTACATTGTCTGACACGTATAAATACATATACACATATACACACTTTCAGTGTGTTTATTACACTGGCCACTACAATAAGAAAGATGTTTAGGCTGCAAGCATCAGAGAAAAAAAAATCAGCAAAAAGAAAAAAAAAAGGAATTGCACAACTTTAAAGCTATTTGTGCAAACTTATTGCTGTTTGACTCGGTGTCTTATTAAGGCATTCTCCTCCACCTAGTAGGAAAGGCATGTTGCCACAGGATTAACAAGCAAGTGTCCCAGCCCACATCATGACGGCACCCACAAGGATGAACCTGGAGCTTCCTAATTCTTTAACCAGTCGATTCAGCAGCCTGAACACAAAATTACATTGGGTTCAAAAGTGGACCCATCCTTTCCTTCACCAAGGACCACTGGAGATGGATGTGCACTGCTATGGCTGAGAGGACTTGCAATCACTACTACTGGGGAGACTGCAAGGGGTGAGACACCAGCTCCACCTGCTTGGTGAGCCCTTGAGAATTTCCCTCTTTGCTCTGGCTGTGCTATGAGCCAGGTTCTGCAGAAGGTTCACGTCCAGTAATTATGCTGACCTGCTGCCAACATTTTCCTGAGAAACACAAGTGGAAGTGGTCAATGTCAGTCTCCCACAGTTCGTAACTTAGACAGAATGGAGTAGTGCTTCATGGGATAAGGGAAAGGCACGTCTTCAGCCACAGAGCTTTTGTCCCTGTCAAAATTCAAAGGCTTCTTCTCAAACAATAGGGATATTACAGCCTCTTTAAAAAAAGAAAGAAAGAGGCCACAAGAATGTTTGAAGATGGAAAAACATTAAGGAATGTAAAAACCAGGGTCTTTGTAGAGAAGAAAACAAGGTGGTCTCCAAAACTCGGTGAAATCATCTTGCGGTGGAGCATGTTAAAAAACCCAAATGTAGGAGTCACTGCCACTGCCCTGCAACACCGCACCCTGATGACTGCTCCTGCTATTTACTCAGGAGTGGGAGAAATAACCCACCCTAGATGCTTGTCCTCAAGTAAGTCCATCCAACAGCTATGCGGAGACACGGCTGTGTAAAGTTTGCCACAGTTCTTACTGCGTGGTTTCTCCTCCCAACCCATTTGCCCCTCCTTGGCTTTCTCCCCTCTCACCTTCCCTACTACATTGACGCTTTTCCACCAGCCCATTCATGGGCCCTTAACGGCCAGGTCCTCTCTTGCACTTGCTCTGGGCTGGCAGGTTCACTGCCTTCACTAAGGATGTTTGCACTCTCCCTTCTTGCTTTTCCTCCACTCACCTCACTCTGCTTTGCCTTTTTTCTCCTTCAACTTTGGACGGTTCTGTATAGGTATACAGAAATGTGTATTTCTGTCTTTAATTCTCTCCCTTCTTTCCAAATACGTGAATAATTCAGAAGCCAGTATTTTGGGATGGCTGCACAGAAGCAACAGGAGAACAGTATCGCCTCCTCAGCTAGCTCAGAAGAATATAGCCCCTTGCTGGTAACTTGTGTGAAGCATCACAAGCCTGTTTCATGCAAAGAGAAGCTTGGTATAACTTTTCTGGACTCTTGGCAGAGATGTTATTCCAGTTCTTGAGCACATACTGCTTTTTATTAATTTAAAGCCAGATATTCTTCGTTCAAAGTCAGTTTGAACAACTGAACAATTCTGTGATTCTGTGAGTCCTCAGCTAGCAATGCAGAAATGAGACAAACTAAGACATCCATAAGTTATCCACCTAGCTTCCCATGAGCAGATGACATGTACACAAGCGAAAATATGTTGTCTGCCATATAAATGCTAAATTTTACTTTCCTCATTTCATAATAATTTCTTTTTTCCCTTTTTTTTTTTTTTAATTCTTCAAATGAACCTAAACAGGCAAAGTAGAAAATAGGCAAAAGTTGCAAAGTAACTGTCAAAGGTACATAAATCAAACTCCTCATGGACAATATTTCTCTTTTTGGTCTCTGCTACCAAATCCATACATGAAGACTGAAACACGGTTTTTCTGTAGGTCCTACTAAGAGGACCCATTACAGAATGAATAGGAAGTCCCTCAGCAATGCAGAAAATGTTTTTCCTACAGGCCGGAGAACAAGAATATTAAACTGTTCCTTAGATAAATAAGCCCTTCCCAGAATATGTCACTGGAACAAGGAATGTAATACTAAAACTGGAAGGTATTTACCACCGGACTGAGGGGTACGGACATTCCCCTAGTCTCCTGCTAATCTCAGTGGCCTAGAACCCCTCCTGGAAAGTCCACACTATGGAACTGTACCAAGTGCCATGTATGCACCCCAGAAAAGTATCGCTAACGCTGTAATACACGTGGGACTCCAGAAATCGGGTTATGTAGACAGGCATTGCTATCCCTGTCACTGCAGAGGTGGCAGGAATGGAAAAATAACACTAGTTCCTTAAATACATAGGTAGTGGGAAAGAAAACACAGTTATGGTGAGAGCAGAGAAAGAACACGGTGACATGACATGGGCATGTCTCCATCTGCTCCCCTCCAGCCACCCATCTTCAACAGGGGCGATCCTTACCATCATCCACTTCCTTAAACTCTGCCTCATCCTCAACAGTTATGGAAAGGATTGGAAGCTATGGTGACAGTCATGCTCCCTGGGGGGAAGCTGGGAACAGGAGGAAGACACTCGACTTTCCAGCTCTTCCTATGCACCAGCAGTCCGTGTCTCCAGCTTCTCTATCGGAAATGCTTCTCCCATCCTTGAGAGCTGGAAAACTGTGCTCGTTTACTCACAAACAGGGAACTCTGCCAGCAGCCTCACAACCTGCAGATTTTGATTGCATTAATTTGTTTTGAAGCGGGTTTTCCTCTTGAGCCTGGAGTAGACGGAAATTAATTAAGACCCATTTTTCCCCCCTATCGGATTAAAACAAATTAAATGGCAGCAGTAGGACAGCCTTGACTGGGATAGGCATTCTTGGAGAAGCGGGGCTTTCTCTCTCCTCTGCATGGGAAGCTGATCCTATTACTTTGCTCAGCTGAGCTTGGATCATTTCTAAAAGCTGCCCTACGTGTTAGTCCACAAGACTGGGAAGTCCCACTGCCATTTCCCAGGCGGAGAAGCCCAACTGCAAACCAGTGTGAAGGAACACACTTTCTGCTCAACTGCTTCCATTACAGCTAATGAACACCGTGCTGTGAATCGACTGAAAACATCACCACGTACAGAAAAAGCCCCTGCTCAACCTGTGTGTGACTGCCACGTTAAACAGCCAAGAGCCACCGGTGCCGTTCCAAGGATAGTCTCCTCCTCAGTGATAAGGAAGGGGAGAGAGGGAATTATTATAGGTCAGCCCTTTGGGTTGCCATGTCCTCCTGGAAAAGGCTCTGGCATACACTCCCTGGGCCAGTGAGAAACGGTCATAGCTAAGCAGCTGAGTACTGAGTAATTTCTAGGAACTTAGAGATACGCAAATCAATCAATTAAGCAAGAGCACCAAACGTACATTGAATTTGATCTCCTGTTTGGAGAGGATTAGCAGAAAGAAAAGGAATTGTACACAACCCATCCCCTCTGCCAACTTCTTCTCTGAGTTAGGAATCAAACCTAAAGCACTCCAGCTTGCCCAGGTCTGTAATTCTGCCCAGACTGAAGGCTACAGCCGTATTTTAACCCAAACTCATCACACATCTTCCAAACGCCTTACGCATCACTGGGAAGTTTGGCTCTGTTCTCACAGCAGCAACTTAATGTGTTTACAGAGGAAATCAGAGGAAACCCTCTGCCAGTGCCTACTGCTTCCCGATGTAATGTGCTAAACTAGTGAACCATGTCTAGGATCAACCCACGAGCCCGAAGAATAGCCTTTACTCTGGCAATACCACAAACCTCTTTGCTGCCACTGGTCCAAGCCTTTACCTTGGTAGAAATGGCCAAGGTGATGAAATGCTGCTCTTGTGTTTTCAGCATGGCTTTCAAGTGATGTGTAGAAAAGTAGAAACAACAGCAACAAAAAAAATATATCCTCCTTCTAATTGAAAACACAGTACCAGTTAATGGTCTTTGAAGTGAGTGTGTGTGTGTGTGTGTGTGTGTGTTTCGTAGGGAAAGGGGGAGAAATGGATTGCTGTAACCAACAACACCCCAAAGGACTATAAATCAAGCAGCATACAGCTGTTGGTATCAAATATAACTCCTTTAGCACTACATCAAAAAGCTTTAATTAACAACTAATTTATTCAAGTGAAAAAAAAAAATTCCCTTGCACCAAATAATTGTATTATAACTTGGGGACTAGGCTGTGTATTTTCCCCCTCTCTAAAGCATGACAGGAGAGGAAATTGAGCCTTTAGAGAACAGCTAAGTAGAAAAATGGATCAAAGATTCAGAGGGTTTGTTGATTGGCTTTTTTGAGTCAGCAGAGACCGAATCAGCCCATTTAATGAAAAAAAAAGCCACACTGCAAAAGTCTGTTTGCTCTAGGACCTAGTTTTAATAAAAGCGCTTATAAAGATAAATGGCATCGGCTCGCACGCAGCGCGGCGCGGACAGGTACTGCACAAGCCTCCCGGTGCGGCGGTGTCAATGCCACTCCACGCCTCTGTCTTGCCAGCCACGGACAGGTCCTGTGGCACAAATTGCCAAGGGGGGTCTTGGCCATGAGGGGCTTTCAGCAGAGCTGCCAACAGGTATCTCCAGACATTCTTCCTTGGGGCCTGAGCTACATTTGAACCCCAAATGGGAAGGATGAGGCTGGTAAACACTTCTTCCCCTCATGCTGGAACACACGTGCTGGCACAGCCTACAGCTTCCACACACCCAACTGTGATGCTTTTGCACATGCCAAGAGCCCAAGCACAAGCATCCCCATACCCCAGAACCGAGATGATGACTCGAGCCTCATGGCACCACTGAGTCCTGTCCTCACCGAGGTAAGAATTCGAGGGGTGTTTCTTTCTTCTTCCTTTTTCTCCTCCATAACTTTGTGCTAGCAATGACTAACTAATCTCTGGTGGGGCAAGGTAAGTGCCATTATCCTGCTTTAATGGCTAATGAAGCTGAAGCAGAGTAAGTAGTTTACTGGTTGTCTTGTCTTCAGGGCCCCATCATGTGTGTTTTACTGTTCCTCTGAGTGCAGTCAAGTCTCACATTAATGGTGCCATTGATTACAGTGTACAATCTTCGGGGCAGGGACTGCGATTTTCACTTTATTTGCTTAATGAAAAGCACACTGCCTTTTAATTCCTCTGGATTCAGTTGCCTAGGTATGAGGTGGGAGCCCTGACACAAACGCAGCAAGGGACAGCCGTGCAACGGTGTGCGTGAACCAGCTGATGCTGCTATAAGAAGACCTGGGCGGCAGCTTCAGAGCCTTTCCCTGTGTTCAATGTCCATTCTGAATCCCTGCCTGAGTAATTCTGCTCCACAGCTGTGCATGATGCTATTCTGAACACTCTGTAATATATATATGTATATATACTATGTATATATATAAAGCCTAACCAGATTGCAACATGGAATATTTTCAGTAATAAATTAGTTTAATAAAAGCATCAGGTTCAGTGCTGCAAGCATCAAACTTAACCAAGAAGGCAACATACCAAGGGACTGGGCTAGATGATCTTCAGGGATTCCTTCCAAAACCACCCTCCCCACCGTTCTGTGAATCTGCATGAAACACTATGGAACCCAAAGGACAGTAGTAATGGAGAAATGGTCAACTGATTAGCTTAAGTATAAAATTAAATAATTTGATGCAGTGTTCTAATGATGTATCACACCACAGGAATGATTTAAAAGGTAGGCAAGATTTATTTTGCCTTTGTGATGGCTTTATTCTGTTATACCTCAAAAATTAAAAATAATGTTCAATAAAAGCACTGTAATTTATAAAGAACACTCCAAAAAGCTAAAAAAGGGCATAAAACCAGAACAGCTTAGATCATTTTGATGTATTTCAGGCATACAGATATACACTAAAATACATTTGCTCTACAGGTTTCAGAGGTAACTTTTACAAATGACATTGTTCCAAGATTTTAAATCATGATCCAAATGTTTTACACATGTAAAATTATGAAAAGGACCTATATTAGTGCTATAGGCAGATGCTGTTAACAAGCCTTTGGATAGTTTAGTTTGGTAACCCACAGCTGAACATCAAACTCATGAAAAGGGTAGCTTTGCACACAAAACCAAGTATCATGGTCCTCATATCCCTGCAATAAATAATAATGCCATTAAAGACATGAATGTGTTAGCTAGTCACAGAATCACAGAATGACAGAGTTACGAGGTTGGAAAAGACCTTTAACATCATCAAGTCCAACCATTCCTGTCCTGTGCTAAACTATATCCCTGAGCACCTCATCTACCTGTCTGTTAAACGCACCCAGGGGTGGGGAATCAGCCCCCGCCCTCGGCAGCCTGTTCCAGGCCCTGACAACTCTTTCAGGGAAGAACTTTTCCCTCCCATCTGATTTGACCCTGCCCTGGTGCATCTTGAGGCTATTTCCCCTTGTCCCATCTCCTGTCCTCTGGTTGAAGAGCCCATCGCCCAACTCTCTGCACCCTCCTCTCAGGTCAGTGGAGGTGGGGATAAGGTCTCCCCTCAGCCTCCTCTTCTCCAGGCTGAACACCCCCAGATCCCTCGGCTGCTCCTTGTAAGATCTGCCCTCCAGCCCCTTCCCCAGCCTGGTTGCCCTTCTCTGGACACACTCAAGGACCTCGATGTCCTTTTTATGGTAACATTCCTATTGACCTGCAGTGGTTGTGTAAGAGAAGGGAAAAACGGAGAACATGGGAAGTCAAGGCTGCAGAAAGTGGATTGATTTTCAACCTAATGGTCAAGACACCACCTAGTCTCTGGTTCTACCTCTGTCAGTGGCCTTAAAGATAGAAAATACTTTGTCTTTTGAATCCTCATTTACAAAATAGAGATATTCATCCCTGTGTGAGATTCAATGGTCTGTGATGCTCTGGCTCCTTTGGGCATTACAGATTATGAAAAAAATTATAATTTTCCAAGAACAATCTTCCTTCTTGCTTCCATCAATGATCAATTTAAGACTAGTGCATAAAATCTGACAACTCTGTGCTGGGCTTAAGTATCTTTTATTGCTGGCCATAAATTGTCAATCTCTTTATAAATCTAGTTAGATAATACAAATATACTCAGGAAATGTCTCATTGAAATTAAGTAAAAAATACAGCATGCAACAGTAAGACCCAACCTAAAGAAAATGTACCAGCACATGAAAGACTTTTTTATTATTATTATATTATTATTATTACTATCATTGGAACTAAATGCTAAATTCATGTTGCTCCTGATCTTGAGTATCCATTTCTCTCACTGACTGACCCACCCAGGGCAAGTGGAGCTTCACCTCGCCCCAAGCCCAGGAGGAGATGCATAGAAGAGGGGGTATCACAGGTGCTTCAAGTTTGAGGTGCTCCAGGCACAGCAGCATCCTTCATTTCTCAAAGGCCCTTTTGCATTTCACACACTCCTTCCGTTTCCTGTTTTCTCCCGCTCCTTCCCTTTCTTACCTCCCCCCCCCAAACAATAAAAGCTCAATGGGAATGCAAATGCAGCTCTCCGTTTAAAATCCCAGCCGAGAAGGCAGTGTGTCACCCATATTTATGAGCTCTAAATGGCTTTTATCAAAGTGAGGTCACACTAAATCACCCCCAAGCTGTCATAAATACAAATGACTTGACATAGTCTGCAACAAGCCTTCGGGGGAAAATTATATGATCTGCTGTTGCAGTTATGCTATATCACACAGCGAGCTCATATATTTCCACTGGCAAGGTAACCTGATCCTTCAAAGGACACTAATAGGTGAAAGGGGGACGAGAGGAAGAGTGAATCAAGCGGTGTGTGTGTGTGCCTGTGCCTGTGTGCACACGTACATGCATGCCCCTCCGAGCTAAAACCCAGGCTCCTCTCCCAAATGGAAGAGGAGGTCCTTGTGGCTTGGAGTATGAGGTTTCCTTGGCTGCCTCAATGGAGCAGGGAAGCTGCCAGCCGAGAGAGAATGATCCAGGGGCTCACCAGAGTATTTCCCACTTTAAAAATTCATGTGAAGGCATGAAAATTATTAAGATATGAACCAGAGCTATCCAGACTCCAAAGACTGGATCAGTTCCAAGCAAATTAAAGGAACCATTCCTTCATCTCAGCTGGTGAAGCCCAGGATTATAGCGAAGTCTAACACAGGGTGAAGGGAGGATCCTTACAAAGGCGGCATGAACTGGGCAGTGGGAAGAAAAAAAAAGCATCGTAAGCACAAGATATCTCGGGATAACAGGCACTAATTACTACGTTTTTCACAAACTTCTATGCATTAAGTGCTGATCATATATGTGCAAGCATAGAAACACACATGTATATAAAGCAGGAGGAATTCTGATCAGGCACCACCTAATCTGTAGACAGTGTCAGTAATTTGGGGGAGCCTCCAGAGACAAGGTTTAGGACTGCTCATCAGCATTGTCCCCAACCATCCCTTGGCAGACAGCCTTGCATGATTTGATGTGACAGTGTGGAGGCTCACGTTCAACAGCTCTTCCTACAGTCACGCTATGCTGTTGCATCAGTTTACATATAAAATAAGTCAACTCCAATGAGCATTAGTTCTTTCCCTTTTTTTTTCTTTTTTTTTTTGTTTTAAATATATCTGGGATGAAGACAGTGCCTCTGTCTGCTTGGCAAGTGGTTACAATGATAAGTCAGTTTGGGTTTGCTATCTTTAACGTAATAGAGGCAATATGCCAATTTCAGCAATCCAGGTCGAATGGAAGCATTTATAATGGTACCCTTCTCAGAGAATGAGGTCTCTAACATTAAATTATGTATTTTAATTAAAAGCTGAACTTCAGAGCTTGAGCTACTAAACTTGATTTTCAACTGCTGTGATCCTGGTGGAAAGCCAGTGGGCAGCGCTGCCATTTTCCATTGCGGAGCTTCTCACCATTGCTTTGCTCACTTTGGAGCCGAAACTGCAGCCTAGCACAAAACCCTAACCCTAACCCTAACCACAGTCACACCAGAGTATGACAGAAGCAAAGCCTTCAGAAACCCTGTGCTCATCTCCTCCTGCTTCAGCGTATCGTGTGGACTCTGCCAGGTGGATCTTCTCCTACAAGTGCCAGAGGGACAGGTGGACTTGCCTAGACCTGGAGAGAGGGTGTTAGGGTTTTCACTTCTGTCCTGCCTACTGGAAAAGCCTGCACTGTCAAAGGGGAAAAAAACACAAGAGGAAGCCTGAAACAGCTTGTTGTGCTTCAGCAAGAACCTCACCATCTTCCACATCTGGTCCCTTGGCACAAGCTAACACTGCTCAGCTTCGCAGGTAGGGAAGCAAATAAGACACGAGGCGCTCTGTCAAAACCACGAGGTGGTGGCAAGGCAGAGCTGTGTGGATGGGTCAAGCAACAAGGCTCACCATCTGAGAAATGGCACCTGGAAGCTGTCCAGCCGTCTGTCTGGTGTGATTAAAAGCCAAATATGAAATGCTTCAGAAAAGGGAGAAACAGGATCGCAGGTCTGGGTTGCGTAATAACATGCATTTGTGTAACCAGCCTAAAACAGAGCATGTGAGCTGACCAGATGTTTTTTATTTCGGCGTACAGCACCAAAGAGCAAATCAGAATCCAGCAAGTGCCAAACACAACGGAGCTGTGCCAGTGCTGTTGTAATCGGAGCTCGACAAGGGGCAGCCTCTGGGCAGGCAGGAGGCAGGTCAATCTCCTGGCTGGTTAAAGGAGCCGGCCCATTCTTTACACCGAATACCTGCATCTAAGCTAAATATGAGTATTATTAAACTTAGGTTAGGGCTCAGTCATTGAGTCAGTCGCCATGAGAAGAAGAGTTAGCAGGGATGTGTATAGGATTTGATTCATTCACGGAGCTGGCCATAGCGTAGTATATATTTGGCAGAGCTGGATACTGACTTTGTGAGATAAAATCCATATGAAAACGCAGAGGGAAAATGAATGTACACCCTCATCTACAATTACGGTTTTGTTTGGAAATGCTCACCTCTACTCAATGACCAGTACTCTTCCACAGAGAGGTCAGGGAAGGAGTGACCAACTCTTTCTATTCTAGGGCTCACTTTTATTCACAGGTGGACACACATAGAGCCACAATGAATTAGTACATCTTAGACAGATGCACTCTGGATCTATACTCTGTTACTCACTCATTCACAACAATATACTTGGAGGATTTACTCACCGACCACTGAGAATTCTTTGGCACCAGATAACATACTGTGCAACCTAATATAGCCTTGGGATACCAATTGGTCATCTTTGCCTTTAAATAATGTTTTTTACTACATGGGTAGAATTATTCCAAGGTAAAAATGCTTCTAGGGTGCGGTAATGTGAGAAT
>VZTU01004665.1:25590-36908 GCA_013400835.1 Zapornia atra | reverse complement strand
TTTCAGATGTAGAGTAGCATTCTATAAAGCCATGTTTTTACATAGCCCTTGCATCAACAGACTTGGTTCTTTGTTTTAGAAACTTTCTTCAGTTGGCATTGCATCTGTCATACTTTAATGTAATCATTTCCTACTCAAAATGCTGTGATTTATCTTTTTTAAGAGAAGTTGCTGGTTTATGCATACATGACTGCTGCTACAGTGTAGAATTAAAAATATTAACTACTGCTTTGCACTTAGATTTGAAGTGAAAGAATTTTTCTGTAAGTGCACTATATATCTTATAGAGTCTCTGCAAACAAGTATTGTCTAGTATAACATTGATTTGTTGCCTACCAGTATAAAAATGTTAAGTTTCAGAAATAGTTTTTACATAGATTCCACAGTCTTGCACCTGTCATGTAATAAGCCAGAGGAGGAATGAATTTTCAGGAAAAGAAACCCATATTCTTCTCAAGTCCCAGCACCAATTAAAAGCTTCCATAGATGGGATAATTGTTACTAAACTGTAAAAAGATATGTAAAAATTATTTTAGGGTTTTTTTCCAGAAATTAAGGAGTTTTTATTGTTGCATTTATTTGAGATGTTGACCGACTGCCTCGAAATGTGTGGAGAAGGATGTTACTGTATGATAAACGTGAAGAAATGAAACTCTTGTGTAAAGAAAGCAAGCTTTTCAGGATTGTATGATCACAAACACCAGGAGGATAGAGTTCTGAGAGCAAAAACAGAAGCAGAGAAGAACAAGACTGATGTGAAAAGGCTGATGCACAACACGGACGAAGCTTTCTGAAATGCAAAGTGCGCCATGAGTTACAAAGAACTGATGCCTCCTGAAAGTGCCATCCTGTGACAGATCTGTGCTAATGTATTCCTAAGCTGTGTTACATCTGCCTGAAATTCAAAATACTCAAAGACACCCAACCTGGCTCAAAATTACCAAGAATTACTACACCAAAAGAAACTGCTAAGTGTTGCGCCGTGCCAGGCAGCAGTGCTGAAGAGGTGTTTGGCTAAGGGTTCTTTCCTGAATTTTTCTTTTTGAACAAGAGGTTTACAGTACTTTATATTAAAGTAGAAAAAGTCCCTTTAAGGAAGGGCCAAGGGGGGAGTGGTGCAGGGGGAAGAAGATGCCTGTTACTTATGGTTGGGCTGCAAACATTTGAACACATGGTTTATTGAAGAGAACGTGAAAGAGGTATTTTTTAGAGAACTGTATATCAATACGTGAAACTTAACTGTGCATTTCTTTTGAGTTTGGATAGTAAAAATAAAATAACTAAATACAATGAATGGCACATGCCTGCCAAGGTTTTCTTTCATATAATACCTAAAATCAGTTACTGGTGTTAAATTGCTGCTGAAGAGGGCTGGTCAGTTGGAAGGAGCAGAATAGAGCACAGACGACTTTGTGGCCTTCCCTGAATATCTGTGTGTCATCTTTGTCCTTTGGAAGGAACTTACATGGACCACAGTAAAAGTGGTACAGGGGTGCTTCCTAACTGTGAGACTGGGTTATTTTAATTTTTCATTAGGCCAGCTCTTTTGGGATGAATACTCTCAGTATTTAGAAGGAGGGAAGTCTGTAAGAGGGACCGCCCACAGACTGCCTGTTAGTGGACTGCAGTTCTCCAGAATTTCTAACACAAACTCATGAAACCACTTTTTGGTTTGCCCTTGCATTACTTGTGTCATCTCTTCACAGGACTTTGTTGTAAGTACATGAAAATTACCACCACTTGCTTTAAACAGACTTGAACACTGCTGTTAAATTCTGAGGAGAACAATGGCAAAGTGGAGAGTATTCATATAAACACAAGCATGCAGATGCTTACTTAATCTGCTCTACTGTGGTGGAAGTAAAAAATAAGCTAGTTTACTTAGCCTTCCCTGCACATCATGGGCAGCTCATTCTCAGAGCAGATTGCCTTTAGATGTTACTTTCTCCTGTGTGACAAAATACCATCCGAATGAGGTTTAAAGGAGGTTGTAAGTAGTATTCCTTCTGTTCCTTCCAGCACCTACTGATGTAACTGTGGCTCTTCAATTGTTCTCTTCAATGTGTCTCTTCAATTGTTACAGAGAACAAATTTCTGGGAAAATGAATGTTTGAAGAAAAAAGTACTGCAGGAGATGTAATGTCCTCATGTCATAAAGTATAGGGCAATATAGCCTTCAGTTCACTTTCATGTTATGCAATAATGTGATCTGGTGGGGTAAATGTGGTTTTAATGAATTCTGAGATTCAGCTTTAGAAACCTGCCAAACTGCAGTCAGACCCAAGTGAAGCATTCTTTGTGGATAGTACTAAGGAAAGGAATAAGAATGTCCCATATTTGCAAAGATCATCCCAAAATACTGTGTTGCAACTTCAGGATGGCATTTTAAAGGGGGAGGAAAAAAGCCCCAAACTGATTATATTCATTGAGATGATGATTATTAACTGAGATATACGATCTCAGTTAACTGGTTATGTTAACTGAGACGGCAGATACTAATTCAGGTGTTTGCCTTACAGAGTTCTGACACAATTGAGTGTGCCTGAGAAATGCAGGCAGATTAATAGATGTTACACCAATTCCTGGGAGCGAGGTTACAGCAAAGTAACACTAGTAAGAGCAGAAGAACAAGGTAAAGCTTAAAGTGCTTCAAGTGACTAATTATTCTGAGCAATGCAGAAACATCCAGGAGTGAAGGCAATTCAAGAACTTTTTAATACAGCAGCACAGCAGGTATTGAATTCTGGTCAACTGTGTTGGGTTTCTTTTGTGGTGGGTTTTTATTCAGGGAGTGAGGCTGAATGACACCCTAAACCGAGTTACTACCTTAAACCTCCACGAGACTGATTTACTGTCTGTCTGATTTTCTCTGTGTTGACTTCCATATTCCATACAGCACTGTGACACCAAGCTTCAGCTCATTGAGTAATGGTCCAAAAAAACAAAGCAACTCATATAAAAAAAACCTCTGCATCACTTGTTTATTCTGTTTCCCTTTCATGTTGTGAAGATGTGGAACTTCTGAAACAGGTTTGCATCCATGAATAGTGGTCTCTGCAGCCAAAGTAAGATCACTCCTGAAAGTTGGGGCAGTAATGGAACTGTTAATTTAGGATCTAGTTTTCATATTTGCATCCTGCCCAAATCTTAGCTGAGATTTGATTTGATTTTTTTTTGATTGAGCAACCTACTTCTCTGAATTACACTGTATCTGCAGAGGAGGATCTAATTCAGTGGGATTCTACAGCCAGGGCGACTTTATTCTGTTTGCCGTTTGTTCTGTGGAACAAGGTGAGCACGTGGCTGTGTGTGGCAGTACGTCCTGTTCCGGGGTTACACCAGACCAAGGCTGTGCTGGGGAAGGTAAGTGTGTGTACACCTGGAATTGCCTGACACTTTTCAGAGTTCCTCATCAGCCTCCCTCCCGTGTGGCACTGCAAAGCACCCCCCTGCAGTGTGGCACAGGCGCTGGCAGGACACACTGTGTGGGGCAGAAATGCTGGCTGTCAGGGTGGGCAGAACCAGAGCTGCCTGCTTCAGCGGGGTGTTGGTGTGAGCTCACATACCCAGCAGTCCTGGGTCGCAGGGGTTGCTGTTGGCTCGGTGCATGCACAGGTCCCAGGGTGCACGCAGGGACCTGTGCTTGCTCTGGGAGCACAACTGGGATATATAAGGGAAGGAGGATCCTGAGTCTGTTGCACAGTCATGTGATAACCGATTGCCAGCGCATTGTGTGTGGGATCTTCCTGTGTGGCCTTTGTGAGCCCTACACTCACCCTCCTGGAGCTCATCCTTTTGTGCCATGGCTGCTGTCCTGGGTTCGGCTAGGGTAGAGTTGCCTTTGTCTCTAGCAGCTGGTGCAGTGCTGTGTTTGGGAGTTGGGTGATAGCAGTGCTGGTAACTCACTGATGGTTTGGTTGCCCAGCAGTCAGGGGCTTTTCAACTTCTCACGCTGCCCTGCTAGCGAGAAGGTGAGGGGCTCTCAGGAGGCTGCGAGGGGACACAGCCAGGGCCGGTGACCCAAACTGACAAAGAGGGTATTCCATACCATGATGTCATGCTCAGCATAAAGAGGGGCTGGTAGGGATGGCTCCAGGATGTGCAGTTTGGGGACAGTCCAGAGCTGTGGAATGCAAGCAAAAGCTATAGAAAGCATATCTGAGCTTGTAAATGCAGATCTGGAGCAGGAGCATGAGGTTGTACTTAGAACATGAGTACACCGTTTGAATGGACAGCCAAAGTCAAGTTTCCCTACTTTTTGCATCCATACTCCCGACTTTCTTAGCAGAAGAAATGAGTGGTAAATGGAAAACAGGATGGTACCCAGTAGTGAAAGTCTTGGAGATGTAACTTAATTTTTCTAGTCTATGGAGAAGATGTAACAGGGTACTGGATATGCCCTTCATTTCTCAGGACCAAGTGAGATTTTATTACTTTGCTGTAAATCATATAATTCCATGCTGAAAGTGTCCATGTAACCGTGCTTGTACAGAAACACAATATGCTGTGGAAGGCAGTGGCTGCCCTAGAGGAGCTTTAACCTCCTCTGTTGGGACTGTTGGGCCCTTGGCAACCTGTGACTCCAGAGCTGGTCAGTCAGCAGCTCCCTCTAGTCTGCTCAGTTGGTAAGCATACAGAGGGCTAACTAGGATTGTGAACGTGTGGCAAAGGTGTAGCCTTGCTTTAGGTTGTGAGGGGAGCAGTGGATGTGTGTGCTGTGATCCAGCAAAGAGGCGTGTGGAAGGGAGCGTGGAAGTCCAGCACCGCACAGGCGCAGGATACGGATGAGGTGGAGCTGCTCCATGTTGGATTAAAAGCCCTACAGTCAGGCAGGTGGTCCCTGGGGCTTCACCCTGTTAGCCATGGCGGTGGTCTTGGGTGACAGTGTGTGTGAGATGAGTGAGTGAACAGCCTGGCTTGCTTGGCACATTAAATAGTTCTGTTACCTCCCCCCACCCAAGCAGGAGCACACCCATATTTCAGTGTGTGGTTTCCATTACTGACCTTATCCACCAAGCCAGACCCATCAGGTGCCATGTAGGAATAAAACACTTCCCTGGATTTGCCATCTGAAAGAGCCACAGAGCCACCAAAAGCTTTGGGGCATCAAGGAAAGCTGCAGGAGTACATGAACACTTAAATAGGAGTATTTGTGACACTGAGATGTCTTTAAAATTAAGATTCAACGAAGAACCAGTTTTAAAGACTTTAAGTTTAGAATGATTATGTTAACAATCTTTTATAGAAGTTCCTTTTTCCCTGAGACAGAACTTTTGGATCTCTAAAACACCTTTTTATTCAAATTGCCATCTTCACCTTGCTTCCTTTGTCTTTATTTTCGGATGTTGAACAAAGAGTAAGATGCCAAGCACACTCTGCTGGCATTACAAATGATGGAATTGAAACATTAAAATTTTCAGTCAGTCTTGGGCCTGTGGAGGTAAATAGGATTATGCAGAAATTTCAAAGAATTTGTTTCTCTGCAGTAATGAGCAGTGTAATAGAGTGTCAGATGACTTCAATAAATACACTTACCACCTTCTCTCAGGGGAACTGGAACTGTGAGGACAAGCAAAAGCTGGATTAAGTATGCCAGAAGGAAAAAGGATACTATTGCAGAATTGCTGTATCAGAATTGCTGCAGGTCAGTCCACCTAAATAAGGATAGCAAAAAAAAGTCCTGTTCCAAGTCTGAAGTGTATGTGATCCATGTAAGTTTTAGGTACACACAAGCAATTTTAGCAAGGTGGTGTGTGACTAAATGCTGTGTAGTGGGGGAAAATTACCATCACATTCCATCCCCTCTGTAAGACAACTGCAATCATCTTGCTGATTTCTTAAAAAGGAAAAAGAAAATCCTGCAACTGTAATAGCTATTAGTGATTTTGCTTTGCCACTGTAATCTTGCCTACTGTTTTACTGAACATAGGCAACTCATTTAAAATATAGTCTTTATAAAATCCCTATAAAATAATAAAATACAAAACTTTATTATCAAACCCAGTATTAACAGAACAGATATTTAAATATACTCAGTTATATAACTCAAGTGTATTGCAATTCATTTAAAATTGCAGTAATTTCCCCCCAACAAGGACTCCAATTAGCAATCATCCGGTGTATTACTGAGTACATCCAAATTGAATGACTGAACAACAAAAGCTGAACAATTACATTAGGAATAGTTGGAAAGAACAGCTATTAAATGTGGATGGTAGATGTGTTGCCTGAGCTACAGTTGATTGAGCTTTAATCAGATCAATGGGCTTTTCTAACTATGTTGTTAAAAACTGTCAGTCAGGTCAGTATTAGAAGCAGCTTCTCTCCTCAGGAATACTGATCTATCAATTAAAATCAAACTTAGTATCTAGTCCATGCATAACAGCTTCTCTATGGGAAGCGTGGAGCTTACAAGTAAGCACACAAAGGTTGTTACCTCTGAAGGAACCTCTGAAAACACCTTGATTAAAATTTAAGGCTAAGCCCCTAAGCTTGACTTCAGCCTTCAATAGAAGAGCATCTGACATAAGGACATAAATACCTCTGTTCACTTAGACAGATACTGCTGTTTAAAAGGATGTTTTCACAGCAAATGGAAAGAAACAAAATGTTTTCCAAGGGCTGAAAGAATTTCTCCATTAAGGACTAAACAGATTGGAATCCCACCACGAACTGAATTCTTATGAGGGAGATGAGATCTGTGGTGGTTTGTCCCTGGCTGGAGGCCAGACGCCCACCAAAGCTGCTCTACCACTCCCCTTTTCAGCTGGACAGGGGAGAAAAGATATATTGGGAGGCTTAGGAGTTGAGATAAGGACAGGGAGAGATCATTCTGCAATCGGTGTCACGGCCAAAACAGAATCAACGCAGAATGAAAGAAACTCTCTCATTTGTTACACTACACTGCACACACACTGTGTCACTGTGGTGACTGGCCCCAGCGTGGGTCACTGCTATGGTGTGCAGTCATAAATCAGAGAGTGTCTCTCAGTCTCTCAGGACCAAACTGCTCCAGCCTGGGCCTCCATGGGAAGCCCCAGCCCACCTCCCTCCCAGCAAACCTCCTCTGGCATGGGCCTGTCTGTTTGTCTCTCCACAAGCCACATGTCCTGCCAGGGGCTTGCTCCAACGCAGGTCACAGTGTCTTACACGTTTCCACTCACTCCAGCGTGGGGCCTCTCCACAGTTTGCAGGTGGGGTCTCTGCTCCCCCTCATCTTCCATGGGCTGCGGGGGGCACCCGCTTCACCGTGGTCTTCTCCATGGGCTGCAGGGGAATCTTTCTCTCCAGCACCTGCAGTGCATCCTCCATCTCCTCCCTGCACCCCCTTCCCTGGCCTTGGTGGCTTCACAGCTTCTTACATCTTCTCACTCCCTTCTCTGGTGGCAAAAAGCAGCTGCTTGTGTTTTTTTTCTCCTAAAAGTGATTCCCAGAGATGCTGTGACCATCACTGATGGGTTCGGCCTTGGTCAGCAATGACTCCAACCTTGAGCCCAGCTGGTGTTTGCTCTCTTGGGCTTAGGGGAAGCTTCTGGCTGCTTCTTGCAGAAGCCACCCCTGCAGCACCCCCTCCACCAGCACCCTGCCAGGCAAAACCCCAACACACATGAAAGCTCTCCTGTCCTCTTTGAATTCCCGCAGGTAGCTATTGGGGATTCTGCAGTCCCAGCCTGGGGCAGGCAAATGCCCAGCTTGACAAGCCCACACTGAATCCTTCTTTCCTTAGTTATGACAGACACACTTCACCCCCAGTCAGACCTTGATTTAGGTTGACTAAGGAGCAACAGGCATTATGCTCTGTGGTAAACTGGAGACCAGAAAGCACTTGGCTCTCCTCCAAGGGAGCAAAGGTGCCTTGGAGAAATATTTCAAAAGGTAGTTTTGAAACTGAGAGAATGCAAAATAACCAGCATGCAGGACAAGATACCAGAGATAAAAAAAAGCCATTGCCTTGTCTATGCCACTGACCAGCAGCCAACTACTTTGTGCTATAAATACTCACACCAAGATGGGCCCAATCACAGCTCTCCCTGAACTGCAGCTGGGCTGCGTGCAAGGCCACTCTCCCCTTGAGCAGGGTTTGAGATTCCTTACCTGAGACTAAGAGATCCTTCCTTAGGCAGGGAGGGCCCTTATGCATGACAACAGATCCTTGGTAAGAGACTAATAGAATGCTGAAGTAATACTAAAGAAACATTACTAATCCATACAGCTACCTAATGTTATTATAAACATTATATAGATAATTCCATTAGGCATAAACTCTTGTCCAAGTCTGAGAGACCACGCCAATGGTCCGTAAGGAGTTTAGAAAGCAAGGGGGTCCTCTTTGAACCTCTTGAGTCAATGGGAGGATCTTCCTTACTCTTTGTGTCTCCTGTCTCTGTATGAATCATTCTAACTCAAGTCTAACTCAATTTTTCCTTGTATGTTTCTTCCTCTAAGTAATTAATAAGGTGAACCTTGCATTCAAACTTACTGAGCCTTGTCAAATCACTGTTAAACTTCGTTAAATTCCATCAAATTTATTGAACTAAGTCAAATTACTATTTTACCTCTATAAACCACGTTGCTGCTTCTCTCTTTTGAGTGAGATGCATTCCACTTAACCATGACGTTAGCCTAGTCTCAATTCTCAGCTGGAGATGCTGGTGCAGGTCTGCTGGTCACCTGCACTTGGTAATTTCAGGGAATGCTGGAGCATGGGAGGAAGTATTAGAAAGTTTATTTTTTTCTTCTGTGTCATGATTAGTTTAAATGCTCCATTCTTTACTAAGAAGAATGACTACGTCATGGTCGTTCTTTCTTATGTTGCTCACTGTGTCCCCATTCTCAGCCAGATCTTCTGTAGTGGTTGTAATTAAATAGCACATGCCTTTCCAGTTGTTTTCTCCATCTTCTGCAGAATTTTCTGCTAGTCTGTGTCCTTCTGCATTGCCTCTTATCAAAATGGTAATTGAAATTTCCCATTAATATGGAGTTTTAATGCTTTTCATAAGTCCTTTGGTCACCCAGAGAAAGACTCATTATCTTCTTTATTTACAGCCTACCGTAGTCCGATACAGGGAGCAATATTGCTTTTACTCAGAAGTGTTTAGTCACTTAGCCTCAGATAGCCCTTCTGGACTAAACAATAAGCATACACATTTCTCAAATAACCTTTTAGTCCTAGCTATCTTTCCTGAACAGACCATACTTGTCTGTATGAACTATCCAACCCAATCTCTGTCACGCCAATTAAGGCATTATTTTAAATATGATTTAAGACATCTAGTGATTTGATTCCTATTTTCCTATCCTCTTCACTACTGTGTAATAAACTAATTATAGTGTGTGTGTGTGTATGTGCTAATTATTATATTAATATATAATTAACAATAGCATCTAATGAATATGTATTTGTATATAATGAACTAAGATATTTCTGCTTACCTCTCTCAGTACCACATCTGAAAAATACTTATTTCCACATCTAAGTACACCAGCTGCTGTTTTGTATATGACTCCTTGGTTCATACCCTTTCTGCAGTCAGTCCCAGCTGCATTCCTGCAGGGGACATCCCAGGGTCTGTTCACAAGTAAGGTTTTGGACAAGCTTGGAAACACAGTAAGAGAAAAAAAGCTGTCTTGTGTTTGAAGGTGGATTGACAAAGCTGTAATTACTGAGGAGGACAGGAAAAAGAAAAAAAGGAAGTTGGACTTCCTCAAGAAAATTTTTGCAAGATTCCCAGAAATTGCAGGGTAGTCTAAAAACCCTTGCAAAGAGAACAGGTGGGCCTTAAAGGATGAGGTTCCAATAAAGAAAATGTCCTCTTTTGTATGAGTGTATCTCTTTGAAGATAGCTGCATACTTGAAGATAGCTCTGCTTCTCCAAGAGGCAATTCAGACTAGCAGCTGAGGGGATGGGTAGGAAACTCTGTCAGCACACTAACCAGTGCTGTGCTGGAAGTCAAGTAAGTTCCCCAAAGCAAAGCCAAGGATGTCTCTTTTACACCAAGTGGATGAACGTGCAGAAGTTAAATCAAGGCTAAAAGTTAAACAAAGCTGGACTGGCAAACATTTGCTGGACAGCTGGGACAAAGCAGAAGACTATGTCTTCTTCCAGAAAAGGAGCAAACAGCTCGGCTGTTTGTGCCCAAGATACAGGAAAGCTGTGTGATGAGAAAAAGCAGCATGGTACCAATGAGACCACAACCCTCTTTCAGCTACGTGCTGATAGTGGTGAGTGCCTGCAGCACAACAGATGGGACACACACCTATGCATGTTCTGATCTGCTGAGTAGGAAAGGCGTTCACTTTTTCTGTTGAGTCTCTGCTGCCAGCTGAGGAGGAAGGATGGTAGGCTCAGAAGGTCTTCCAAAACCTCAGAGTGCTAATCCTGGGCTACAATGTAGAAATAAAGGTTAACTTTTTTTTTTTCCTGCCTATCAGGAGAGGATAGAAAACCACAAACCCCACAGCTACATGTTGTAGATTCCGGTGGCTGAGTTCTAGTGGAGAAAGGGGGGCTGGAGGGGTGTCTTCTGCAAGAAGCAGCCAGAAGCTCTCTGCAGACCCCGCAGAGCAAACACCAGCTGGATCAAGGCCAGACCCGCTGTTGACCAAGGCCGAGCCCATCAGTGATGGTCACAGCACCTCTGGGAATCACATTTAGGAGAAAAAAACCACAAGCAGCTGCTTTTTGTCACCAGAGAAGGGAGTGAGAAGATGTGAGAAACTGTGCAGGGCACCAAGGCCAGGGAAAGGGGAAGGAGAGGATGTGCCCCAGGTGCTGGAAAGCTGTCCCTGCAGCCCATGGAGAAGACCATGGTGAAGCAGGTGCCTCCCTGCAGTCCATGGAAGATGAGGGGGAGCAGAGACCCCACCTGCAGCCTGTGGGGAGACCCCACGCTGGAGTGGGTGGAAACATGTGAAAGACACTGTGACCCGCATTGGAGCAAGCCCCTGGCAGGACCTGTGGCTTGTGGAGGGAGAGAGAAATAGACAGGACCACACTGGAGCAGGTTTGCTGGGGCGGGTGGGGCAAGGAGGGGAGGGCTTGTGCCTCCATGGGGGACTGAGCTGGAGCAGTTTGGGCCTGAGAGACATTCTATAATGTTATGACTGCCCACCATAGCAGTGACCCATGCTGGGGCAGCTGCTGAGGAGCTGAATGATCCGACTCTGGTGTCACTGGGTGTGCAGTGTAGTGTAAAAAATGAGAGTGGTTTCTTTCCTTTATTCCATGTTGAATGTTTTGCCCATGACACTAATTGCTGTAAGACCTGTAGTATATACTGCTGTGGATTATTCCTATGTCTCTGGGCGTTGCTCAAGG
>VZTU01004654.1:16163-27222 GCA_013400835.1 Zapornia atra | reverse complement strand
CATTTCTGCCTATGAAAATATATTCATGAATCTGAAAGATTCTACACACTTTATGTTTACTTTCTGAATTAACAATTGTTTAGCGGTTAAAGCAAATCTATATTACCAATAGATCTGTGCTCTTCTGTTTTATTGCTTCACTTCAAAGATCACTCAGTGTTGCACACAGCTTAATACCTCCCAGAACATGTAGTTTCCTTTCTTCCCAATACGCATCATTCCAACAGCAAAGGAGAAAACTATCCATCTCCTGCTATTCAGTATAAAGAAATGCAAGTAGGAGGAGGAAATATTGTGTAAGTATTAATTTTATTTAATAATAATTGTAATTTTAAGGTTTTTTCTTAGGATTATTTTGCTCTTTTATTTGACAGAAGACAATTCCAAGGCAGATATAGAGAAGGTTTGTGAATCGTACCAGGGCCCAATTTGAGGGTATGAACTGTGCTCATGCAGGGCATTTGGCTATTTGCTTTCAGCAAAACTTTACCTGAGTGGCTATGATTTAAATAGAAAAAGACAGCTGGGAACATTCCTACAAAATCTAACAGTGTAACAACCCCAGTACGCAGATAACCCCTACCGCAAGCAACTCAGGTGCACTGTAATAAGTAGAATACCTATTTTTTCATCACTTCTTTTTATATCTAAATAGTGGAATATTCAATCATTGACATTTCAGATCTAAACCAGCACTCAGATTGTTTTCTGCAGCAGAAGTTTCACCACAGTAAGTCTGGCTACATAGTTTCCTGGGCTCTTTATAGGATGTGACTGTAGTTTATGATAGGCTAGAAAAGGGGTTAGATAGTCTTCTTAGATGGGTTTCTTTGGAGAAAAAGTCCAGCAGATCACTTTAAAGATTACTTCTTTAATAAGAAATCCTGCGCATGGTGAAATACCGATAGCAAATACAGCATGGATTCAACAGAATAATACCACCCTTCTCTTGTAAAACATGCAAAAGAACCATACTGTTTGTCCTCTGATATTAGCAAATAGTAAATAAAATGTGCTACAGAATATGGAAATGCATTTTTAAGGGAATCTGTTGCGAACACACAGAATTTTTCAGACACTCTCCCGTCCCCTTCCCTTTCCCTCTCCTCTGCCCCAGTTCTTCAGAAATGCGGCTGATGAAGTACACACATTAAGAAGAAGAAGCAGGGAAAAAAACCTCTAGATAAGTTTTTTGGGAAGACAAAAACTTTTTGTGTGCACACAAACCCTAAACAAACAGTAAGGAACTTGGCAGATGTGGGTACCAGAAGAGGGCTTATAGGGCCTCATCTGTTGTGTTGGGTGTTTTGTTATTCCCTTCCCTTGTGCCTGCTGAAGATTTTCAAACATTTCATTGGCAATGACAACAGCATCCAGGCATCTGGGATCACCCCAGCAATGTTTGCAGTTATGAGGACAGATGCAGGCCACATTCCTAGATACATCCAGACTCTCTAAGCGGTGAAAAGGCACCTTTCCTAACCATCATAGTTAAGTGCCAGCCGCAGTGTTTCCAGGCACTTGAGCGCAGAGTGGATTGGTCTCTTACTCACCCACGCATTCAGATATATTTATTTCATTACTGTCATCAATAAAAACCAAGTGCTTACCAAGTGCATGTGGAGACCTCAGGTAGGATGAGTCACCTTTACCCTATGCTGCCTTGAGTGATTCTGCTATTTGACTCGCAATAAGAAAAATAAGCCCTAATTATCAAAATGAGGCAATTGAAAATAGGCACCCAATGATACAGGAATGTGTCTTACTAATTTTTGATTCAGAGCACATGCACATATATGAATGGTCATTCCAGATAGACTCATTTTCACTAAGGCTGGCCAGTAGAAACTTCAGAAAATGTTGCTTAAAGATAAAAGTAAAAAGCTGAATGGCACACTGCACATCACATGTATTCTCTGGCTCACCGCATAAAGTGGTGAGCACCTTGGAATATACCTCAGGCTGTTACAAACCACATACCCTCCCACCAATTGCATGTTCATGCACTAGAAAAGACTTTCTGCAAAGATTACATCAGTACCAAGGCAATCAGGAAAATGCCCTTAAAGTGGTTAGACATTTTAAAAGTATAGTTTTAAAAATAAACCTGACCCAAGGAGAGGCAAGCCATGTCCATGCTGGAGGTTGCACCGTGTGGTACGTCTCTCGATCTCTACCTGTGTGAACAGAGTTGTTGAGTTCCCTGCCGTTTAAAGGCCACGTTGTACAAGTCTGGCTACTGCAGCGTGTGGGGGCTGCAAGCCAGCCTGAGCAAGGGACAGGCAAGAAGAGATGGACAGCTTCCTCTGCATTTTGGAGGAAAAGGGAATTTCCAGAACTGCAGGGCCTTGCTCAGAGGCAGTACAGTTTGAGGATAAGACCAGACAAAGACATAAAATCAGCTGCTTTGTTGAGCTTGATTGAATCTGTATGGGCGATGAAGAAAACTGGCTCAGGCTGTGGCATGACAGAACGGGGAGCAGGAGAATTTAATGCAAGGCCAGCAGGTGGGTGCCTCCTTGGGGTGGCCTCGCAGGAGGCATGCCCCACATCAGAAAAGCTGCTGTGTATGTTTTATGTGAGTCGACGGGAAAAATCATCTGCTTTAATAATCAGCACCTCCTTAAGTCCCCTCTTGAAATGGGTCAGGGGATACAGGGAATAAAGGATGCCAGCCAGAGAATAAATTGAGAAGACATAGAAGAAATTATTCAGTGCAATTATATGGTTTGGTTGTTTTTATCAAAGCAAACATACCAAATCAAAACATGCTAAAAAATACCTTACATAAATTCTTCATGGGTTAGCTTTTTTTACAGAAATAGTCTGTGCTGCATTATCATTATTGCTAGTTTATTATCATTATTTTATTTTTTCCAGGAACAGCACATTTATTTTGTCTGACCCAGGGGAAAGCATGCTTAGAGGTAAGCTATTTTGGCAATGTTTAGCCTTTTCTGCTATATTCTTCGACTCTGTTGATATTAGCATAAGTATGTAAGCTGCAGAAGGATTTTAGTAGCATGCAAGTAAAGTTTTCTTGGCTCACAACAGAGATTTCTACAATCACAACTAATCTAGTCCTCAGACTTCCATAACAGCAAGTCATCCCTTATAAGTAGAAAATTTAGAAGAAAAGGCCTCTCTGCCCTAAATTTCACAGTCCTAATAAAACACAAAAGAGAAAAATGACAGCACCACCCCCCTTCTACTCCACACATCTTCTCCTAGACAACATCAAGCCAGTTTTACTTTCGATTTGCTTATTTTTCTCTGAATCTCCTGGGACCTGTGCATCATTATCTTCAATGAACATCTTCGGTAAACAGGACATTTAGTTTATTTGTGTTGTTCTGGCTTGCTGCCGTTCCTTAGCTGACTGGATCACATGCTGCTTTGATCATTTAAAAGAGAAAAGGTTTTTCCAGCAAAATATGCCAGAATGCTTTGCAAAAGCAAACTAAGGAGAGAGACATATTTATCGTGTTTGTTTTCTCCCTGAGGTATCAGTTTTAAAACATCTTGGAGACTGAAGAATCCACGTGCGCACACACCTTCCGATCATCTTGACTTTGAAGGTTCAAGGTTAATCACTTCCATTGCATAAAGATTTAATTTTTCCGTATGATGAAGAATCTTCTGAGGTTAATTTGAAAGGGCACTTGAGATAGGGCCTGCCGCAGAGTACTTCAAGTTACACCAGACATGATCTTGAACCATTAATCAGCTGGTTTGCTGCTAGTGCTGGGTAAGGCAGTTGTATTCCTGATACCTACAGACAAGACCAGTGCTTCCTGCTTTCCTGGCGGTTTTGTAACTTTGGGCTGATCTTCTGTTTTGAGTGCATCTACATTGTTAATTTGATGGAGTTCGCAATCATCACAGTAACTTGAAAATGCTCCTTTAGTGGCAGAAAGAAAGCAATTGTTTTGAGCATCAGTCCATGCATACTTTAGGTAAAGGAACAGATTAGGGTTTTGAAGACTGGTTGTTCCATTCCATGTAGGGATTTTTTAAAATTTTTTTTTTTAATGTCTCGACATGCAGGAATGGAACTTTAATTAGGACTGATTCAGACCGCTCACTGTAAAACAGCATGCCAGTCACATAACAAAGAGAGCATAGTCATTTTTGGCCTACCATTCCCCGCCTCATTCCAACTACCAGACGTCGATATTATCTAGCTCTTCATGCTGTGTATTTTATAAACTTACGGTGGATGAAGTCAGATCCCATAAAAATATAACAGGTTAGTAGGTGTCATGCTACGACATTTCCAACTTGAGTTTTCTAACAAAAATTATACGTGGCTTATTTTTTAAAAAATTGTTCCACAATCCAGAAGAAACAAAGTTTTAGGGTCAAATTTAAAAAACCCAAACAAACCCACCATACGCTAAAGAGCCACGTGAGCAATGCACATGGGGCATCTGGCCACTCTAAGGGTGCTTGCAGCTTCTGTAACATAGAGAGGTGCTTTCCATCAGACCTCTGTTCTCATACAGGCCAGGTCGGAGCCCCTGCTATGAAATTCTCAATGCTAAAGCATTGTTGACCGTACTCTGTATATGTGGATATACAACTAATGTTAATAATGGTTCACTTCATCTTTCTCCTGGGATGATTCTCTAGTGTTTTGTGGGAGCTCCATATCAAAGCACCGTGAATCTCAATAATGCTAACAAATCCAGACAGTAGCTTTTTACGCTAATTTTGCTCTGCTAGAAGTAATGCTCAAGACATAGAGCCAGAGAGTGAATACTAGTGGAATTAGGCCCTGTATATTAAGCCTTCTTTCTCAGGGAGTTTTACAGCATTAATTAATTCTCATCATCCTGCTGTGTGTAGCTAAAAATTTTATTATCCCCATTTTATAGATGGATAAAATTAGTCACATAAAGGTTAAGTGATTTGTGCAAGGTCATGTAGTAACTCTGTAGCAGGGCTGAGAACAGAATTAGAAGTCATAACCTCTGTTACCTTGGGCTAATGATGAGTCCACATGCCACGTGTTATCCTTTCATAAATGACACATACTCAGACAAGGGCTGACTATAAATTAAGCCTTTAAGAGATTCTTTATATATCTCCTTATACTGTACATATCATAAAGGGGTTCAGGTGCACCTGGTGAAACACTGGATTCTGCTCTTGTATTGAGAATTAGCCTTGCCCTCTTCAGGTCTACACTTTTTAGTCGGCAACATGCATAGCTGCCCAAACTGCTTGGGCAAAGTGAACTCTATACCAAACGCTCAGTTTATCCCAGTGCTTCTTGAAAGAGCCCATGTGCAGGAGCCTAGGGAAGAACAAATCAGCCGGATTTCTTAGAAGAGTGAAAACAATTTCCTGGGGAGCGTCTGGAATTAAGTTCGTTCTTACGCCCTTGAGTGATCACGAATGTCCTCTGTGTGCTGAAAAACAGCACTTCTTGCAGGGTCGGCAGCAAGAAGCTTTTCCAAATTTCTGAAAGGCTGCAAGTAGTCAAGGAAATCTTCCTGTGCTGCAACACACGATTTCCTGCAGTTGCCAGCGCTGCTGGAGCAAACACAACCCTCTGTGGCTGCCTCGCCTATATAATTCAGCCGCATTTGTATAGCTCTGGGATATAGGTTACACTTCTTGTTGCTCCTGCTTGTCACAGAATAAAAAATGGGTCTGTGTTAAATGACATGGCCCTGACTGGGCTTGTGGTTGCAGGGTGGGGAAACCATGACATTCAAGGCATTCATTTATGAAGAAGAGAAATTATGTTTGTCAGGTTCAGATAAAGCTTATTGTTTCAACCTTGAGAGAACAGACAAGATACAGATCCCCTAATAATCTGGCAATTTAAAGTAAAACTAAATATGAAGGCAGTAAAAAACAGGAAGGAAAATTTCCCTGCTTTTAAAATTATTTAAATGGTATTTAAATGTATTTTAAATTAATCATATATAGAACTGGCTGAATTACTAATTGCAAATAAAGTGCCAGATAGTTTTTCTGGTTTTCATTGTGGTGGTACCCAAAAAAGCCGTCAAGATAAGGACCAAATGATAGGTTTTCTTTCTTTTTTTTCTTTTTTTCTTTTCCCTGATGTGCATTATACTAGGCACAATGAAAACATACACGAAAAGCAGCCCCTACCCAAGAGACCTCACAGTCAAAAACAGCATTAGAGGGAAAATAAATGGGCAAAGAGTTATCCCATTAGTTCCATTTCCTCTACTTTTAAAAATTCATTTATTGTCATTTTTATTACAGTAACAGGGAATGAGGTTAAGTCAAAAACGGCTGAAAGAGGTGAAGAATCAGGAGAAAATTAATTAGGAAGGAAAGGGGACACCGGAGCGGTGGTGTGGCAGGAAGACTGAAAGGAAAAGGCAGAACAGGAGAGAAAGGATTGAGCTTAGCTCAGCAGGCAAGGTGCCAGCTGGAGCTGGGGAAGTGTTTGAGAGTAGGTGTGGGGAAGGGGTTTCCCCCGAAAATTTAAAAAGGGCGGTGACTCTCAGAGGGTTTAATCTTTCTTTCTTCTTTCTTCCTTTCTTCCGAGCTACTTTGTCCTCATGACCAACACCACTAAATTTGTAAGACCAATTAGCAACCCAGGAGAGAATGGCAGAAGCTCCAGATTAGTTCTGGTGCTGTTGTTTTTGTTCTGCTGGTTACAAACTACTTTGACCCTTCCAGCATATATACACCTGCCCCCAAATCGCCTGCTTCCGTTATTTTTAATGATTTTGGAGATACTCTATTGTTGAGGTGATTTTATTTTGTTAAGCGGATTTGGTCAGAAATGGTGGGGGGAGGATTGAGGACGCGGGTGGGAAGGGAGGTATGCATTTAATATATTGATGTGAGGCCTGTAAGATCTGAGATAAAGCACTACCATTACCTTCTCATACCTTTGCATTACTAGCCATTACTGAATGACACGGTGCAGAAAGGCTGTTAGAGAAGGCTAATGCCTATACAGCTGGTGTAATGAAGAAATGGGAGGTTTAGGTACAGGAAACCACAGCTCCAACAGAAGGAGCTGAAAAGATATAGATAAGATTAGTGACATATGTAAAGGCACAGATAATGTGTGACAGAGTCTGCCCAGCTGAATAGGCTGAAGCCAGCAGTAATAGGAAGCCCATGTTCTCCCTAATCCTCCCAGATAAGCTGTTCCATCCAGAATTATCAGCCAACAATCTTCAGGGTATCAGGCTGAAAATGAAGTTTCAGACTGCTTTGATTCCTCATCCATAAATGAGAAAGTGCCTGAAGGATCTTTATTTATTCTCGCTCCCTCCGAAACACTCTTCAAAAAGTGCCAATATACTAGCAACAGATGCATAAAGCCTTGCTTACTTTGATTGACAGAACATGATATAAAGCAACTCTCACTTGACATTTCAGTTTCATAAGGCTCCAAGCAAGTGTATGTGTGTGGGGAACTTTGAAACTTCACAAGGAAATAAAAGGGGATATATGCAAACTTCAAGAGAATGTTTTCTGAATAGAGCATAACTCTTCCCTTGTTTCAAGATCTTAGATGACAAGTTGTGCAGGTGATGAATAATTTCAGTATATCGCTTCAGCCGTGTGTTTATTAAACACATGTACTATTTGTACTGTCGGCTTTTGTGGAGTTACAAAATAATTGATAACTATGTCCCCAGGAAATGTGTTTAATTTGAAAAGCACTTTACAACAAGCTTTAAAAATATGAATGAGCGTAAAAAGGAATATGGCTCAAAATCTTCTTTCAAATAAATTAAAATTAGCAAAAAAGGTGCAGGAAGATTTTTTTGTTGTTGCTGTTGGCTTTTGTATTTCTTTTTTTGACTGTTTTATGCAGGGATGAAAGGCAGAGAATGTTGGTACCCACCTGTAGTGTGCCTGTTTTCCTGATGTAACTAGTTTGGTCTAACTCCCTTGAGGAAGTCAGGCTGGGCAACGGTTATGAGGAGTATTTGCACTATGTTCTCATTAGCTTTCACTTTTTTTTTNTTCTTATTATCTTTTACTTTTTTTTTTTTTTTTTTTTAATTCTTACACATGGTTTGCCTTGAGCTTCCAACGACACTGTATTCTACATATGTGAACACTCAGAGCACTGACAATGCTGGGAATTAAACAATTCGTACCTGGAGAGGAAGGCAACTGCTTGAAAGAATCTATAACCCTCAACTCTCTACTATGGGATGCATCTGCTCTCCCTAATGAGGAACGCTTTTCACCTCTGAAGGAAAGGAAAAGAAAAAACTGTGTATGAGTTTTGTTGGGGGAAAGAACAGAATGATGATCAAAGGGAACTGGCAGGTTTCTTCCTTTTTATTTACAATGGACAACCAAGATAATTAACTAAAATATGACCAGTGGATGAACATTACAGAAGGGAAATTGTTCCTGAATGTTAACATGAAACTCTCCCAAGAAAGCGGGAAGAAATGTAGATGAAGCACTCCTGTTTTTCCTTCCTCTTGCTCCTTTTACCATACAATAAGCTGTAAATTTCCTGCCTCCGAACCAGAAAAAGTGCTGTTTGCACCTGTTAACCATATGTCCAGAAAAGCTACTAATTTTTGCAAGGCAACTAGTATTCCACAATACAAGTTTTGTGATAAAATAACAAATAGCCTTTAGGGAAAGGCTCAAGGTTTTCATATTTTAAGACACTAGCTTTTCCCATGCCACAAGCATGATTTTCTACTTCTTCTCATTCTTGTCTGGCTCTGTTTAATGAAACAAAGATAAACTGGTTGAAATGTCATGAACTGTACATTCTAACAAGGAAAAGAGTAAAACCTGAACAGTTTTGGGTTTAAAACTAATTGCCAAAAGTTACATTTACAGAAAGAATATGTGAACTCGGAGAATACTGTGTGGGTCCCTGGTGGGTTCTATGCAATGTTTCGCATTTTCTGTTCTTCCTTTGTTCTACTGGCATGACTGTAAAGAATTTCTGTTTACCATATGCATTGGTTAACTGAAGAGTGGTAGCAGGTCATTACCAAAGGAGTTACTCACATACTAAACCCACCGTCCCCACCACTGAGTACAGGGACTGGGTTAACAGAGATCTGAAGCACAGTCATGTAGTGAAAGCGGGAAAGGTTTAAAAGACATGTAAGTTGAGAAATGGACGCTTCATCTTTGGATGCAGATGTAATGTGCCCTTCCTGTCTTTTCTCCTCTCCTGTCCTTGACTACTGGACCATGCACAACTTTTATGAATTCCTAAAACTGGCAAGCAGTAGAAGACGAGGTCTTTTTATCACCCTACCTTGTAGGAAAACAGGAAAGTACTTTTGTTCCTACAGTCTTAACTGTAAGACAGCAGGAAAACTCTCCTCTATTACAGGACTTATGTCTGCCGAAAACCTGTAAGAAGCAAAATAATGTGCTATTTGCATCTTAAGCATCACTGCTGTGCACTGCAGATCAGCAGCTGCTGAGCAGTGTCCTTGTCATGTTTTCAGCCACAAGATGAAGTGACTAGGCCCAAAGTGACTCAAATGAAAGTCCCACCAAGTTAAATGAGGACTGTCCTTACTCAAACAACACTGGAACTGGATCCTTTCTACAGATCTTTAGAGATGTTCTCCACCCAGTTAGTGGACTTGAACATATATTGACCTTTTTAATTTGCAGGCAGCAGCACTTGTGAGTGGACCAAAGACAGTTCCATAGACACTGCTTAATAGTTTTCCTCAGCTGAAAATGATGCTACATACACTGCAGCTATGTCTATGTCTATGGACATGGAGAAACGCCTTCAAGTACTGTATTTATTTTGAAGTGAATTGTATTCCTCAAGAATGCTTTAGAACGAGTTTCAGCTGTCTGAGAGAAGAGCTGAGCACAGTTGGAAGATGGATCATTGGGTACCGGCAAGTCCCTGCTTTGCCTGTGCATCAATGTATTTGAGCATGTGAGAGAGGCCATAACAGAAAAAAATAAATTGAGGGGAAAACATGCTAAAAACTGATAAGTCCTGTTGACTTTAAACAGTCCTGTCAGAGACATTATTTTGAAGACAAAGAGGATATGGTAAAGGATTAAGGAACCCATTGGGTTTCTGAAAGTCTTAGGGCAAGGCTGTCTCCTTCACCTATGTGGGAAGGTTAAGATAAGGAAGTGAAAGCTGGAAAACCTTCACCTGTTTGTAATGCCAAAATTTAGGTGATGCAACTGATGTGCATTCTGAGTAGTACAAAATGCTTACTTTCTGGAAGTGCTGACATGCTGGCGCAACCTGTATTCCAACCATAGAAAAAAAGGAAAAAGAGAAAAAAAAAAACAACAACCCTCCAACCCACAGAAACAAAGAGAGGCTCCAGCAAAGAGCTGAAGGGTTAAAATAATTTGAAATGCCACACAAAGTGCTCCCACAGTTTTAAAATGTTAATCAGTTTTGAAAGTGTAAGTCATCCCCTGCTGATAAAGAAAATGAACACAGGAACAGAGGAAAAATTGGAGTTTCTGAATTAAGAATCTGTGTGGCTTTTCATCAACACTTGGTAGGCAATCCAAATACTCAAGCCTGTCATCCAGCAGGCTGGTGTACAACTCTGCATTTTATATTATACACCCGTTTAGAGCCAGGATGCCTACCCATGTTTCTTCAGTAGCCATTTTTATTATGCATGTACTGGGGATGACAAAGGAGAGCACTGAGACATTCAGAGGTCTCTCTGAAAGCGTCTGAACTCGCTGATTGCTTTCATTGCCAATTACTACGATTCTAACATAGATATTCCCAAGAGAACTATCACCTACTCTACATCCTTTGCTCCGGCTGATTTAACTAAAGTGGAATAAGAGTGAGGGAAAATGGGAAGTTGTCAGTGCTCTGTGGGTATTTGCAGAGAGAGAGCCTGTGCCCGTGCAGAGGGATGAGAAGGCCCTTCAGGCTGTACGTTCTCCAAGCGATGTCAGCCTTACCTTGCAATACAGGTGCCAAGAGCGGCTTTGCCATTCTCTTGTGAGGGATGGGTTTCATTTGTTCCCAGAGCATAATTTGACATAGTACAGCACAAGGACTGAGGATGCTTAATGCTTCAGGGACCAAGCTGAGGACAACCCC
>VZTU01004654.1:0-16060 GCA_013400835.1 Zapornia atra | reverse complement strand
AAATCGGCAAAGATTCAGCATTTTTTTCTTCTTTTACCGCAGTCAAGAAGATGCTTTAAACTCTTTACACAAACACTAATATACACAAAACAAGACTTTTTTTTTTCTTTTTTCTCATTTAAAACTGGCATTTGCCTTCTACTTATTTTAAATATGTTGCATTTTATATATTCAGAACTTGTAAGCTCGGAGTGGGTTGCTTCTCATGGCCCCAAGCAAACATCTCTGATTTTAACATCCTATTATGCATGGATGAAAAGCTAAGCTAATAACTAATTTTCACCCTCACAACACAGGCATCTATGACAAGATTAAAAGCGATTGTCTTTAAGGGATGTTTACTAACATTAGCCCAAAGTGGACAAAAGGGTGAGAGAGGAAGCAAAGTATGATCCTGCATTAGAACTAGGCAATTTTTGCAGTGTGTGTAAGAAAATAACACAACATTCAAAGGGGAGGAAGAGAGGCAGAGAATGCATCATATTAATGCCACATAGGATCCACTGAGGAAAATACTATGAAGTAAATGCCTGAATGCTTAAAAAAACAATCATTAAGTATAACGCTGTCTGTGATGTGTTGTGCACTGCCATAGCACACGTGAGAGCACATGTAACAAATACAGGGCAGAGAGCAAGTGGTATCTCTTTCTCTTCTTTGAGGAACAGGTTAGTATGAGCTCAGATACAGAAGTTTACCTCTTTATAATGAAATAATGCAGCTACCATTTTTCATCTTGATAAACATAATCCTTTAAGGAACTTTGAATAGAAACTGAAATACTGCAGGAAATGCTATCGCTGGCCATGTGAGCAGTGCCTTTGTACAACATCTTAACAGTTGCTTTGGTTGTACTGCCTTTAAGCTGAGAGAAAACCTACAGGTATTTGTGGTCACTAAAGACACCACAACATGTTACAAAGAGATATTTGTGAAAGTCAGTGTTGCTGCTAAATTGCAGCTTGGGTACCAAGGTCTGCATGAACTTCCCCATGTGGTTTGCCTGATGCTGTTCTTTGCTTCTTTTTCTCTCCTGGATGGCCATGTAGTGCACCTCTGTATGGTCTAATAATTACTGCACCTTGTCTTGGGTTACATGTGCCTGCACTTCTGTGAATAAATGAAAGACTAGCAATATCCCTCCATGTGTTTCTGGGTTCGTGTTTGGTCTGGTTTCCCTGAAACACCGTGCACATTTAAAAGCTCACTGAGACAACTGGGCTTCAAAAATTCAGCTTTCTATTACTCATTATCATCACTGGCAGCTTGGAAGATGCTGTTCACATAGAAAGCAAGGCTAAAGTTCTGAATAAGAGAAAAGACACCAAGAAATTCCCCTGATAATTAGCGATGACTGCAGCTAAGATCTAACTGTAAGGTTGTCACACAAATTGATATGGTCATTACCAGCCACTATGTGAGCTGTGATGTATCTCTTAGTGGCAGAATAGATAACAATATCAAGTGCTCATTTCAACTGAAGAGACAAGAGTGGTCCAGGAAATAATTAAATAAATAAATAAGTAAATAGAAATAATTTCAAAGTCAGTGGATATTGCCTGACCAGTGCTGAGTCTATACCATAGGACAAGGCATGATTCTATGTAACTGCAATTTGCATCAACGCAGTTAAGCTAGACTTACATTAACTCTGGTCTCAATGGCAGTGTAGCTGCAGCAGTGTGAACTTCAATCGGTTAAATGCATTAACCGTATTCATTTGCCCGGGGTTTGCACCTTGCACTGAGCTCCAGAGAGCCACTGCAACACTAATTGCTCCCCAAGCAAGTTTATTCAAAGCAGAACTCCGTGTTTCTGCAAATGTTGCTGTCACACCTGCAGTGTGACATTTTTTGCCTCTTTTCAAGTGGTGCAAGCCATCTGGAAAACTAATCTAGCTGGGTTGCTGAGGAGTCCCTGTTTGTTAAAGCACTTTGGCAGAGCGCGGCCCACCATACCTGACCTTCAGTTGTGAGTGATCCCGCAGAATCTCAGGTAGTCAGCAATGACACAACAGCCTCAGATGCCTCTAATTTATGCCAAACCCAATCTGGGTCCTGCCAGTCCCCAAATCACAGAAGTACAAAGGCAGATCCAATACACCTTGTTCCCACCTTTTGTTGTGGTGCAGGCAAAGGGCTTATCCAGCAATTGTATAGCAGCAGATTAACTTGGAGAAGTCCCTTCCTAAACCATTTAGAAATTGGATTTAAACTAAAATATTTTATACTTAGAACCTTGTAGGCAAGAACAGAAATCTCAAAGTCTAGGAATAGCAACCTTAAATGTACCCTTTTTCCTTTGTTTATTTTTCCTATTACTGAAGGAAGAATCATTTCTCGGGGAACAAAATACACTTATTTATAACACTGTATGTAATCAGTTCAATCTATCCCCTACCCATAGCAACAACAAAACTTCTACTCAGAACACTGAACAGGAATACATTAAAAACATGACATGAGCCCTTCAGAGGTTTTCAATTATTAGTTTTCTTGCATTGCACAAATGTACAAGCTGTCATTGTACAGTGGCTTTTTAAAATGCAGAGTATGAAATAGATGTGTTTCCTCCACACACAGCCTTTAAGCGCAACCATCACAAAATTTAAACTCTCCCTCTTTCTAATCTCCTTGCTTCTTTAATAACTCTCGTCTACTACTTAACCTGACAATCAGGAAAAAAAACCCAACACTTTTCATAGGTGGAAAATACAACAATGAAAGGCTGCAGAGTCCACAGGGCAGGATATGTATCTTTGGGATGCTCCATTTCTTTTCCAGGCTATGCCATTAGCTCCCCATGTTGCCACAAGCAGGTCATTCTGTTTGGCTACTGCTAGCTCCCTGCTATGCAAATAGCTATAGCTACAACACCACTCGTCCATGTTTTAAAATCTTCTGAGGAATTAAACTTGGATTTACTTGCGAAAAACTTTGGCTGATTCTGAAATTTAAGCCTGAAATCTGTAGGAATACTTATACTGGAAGATAATATACAAAAATATTACTGCTAGTAAGAAAATGCAGACCACTAGGTACAAGTTATTTAGATCACCACACTCAAGTGTGCTAGATTACACACTTAAGTGTGTAACAGACATATGCTACCTAAGTTTATTTAAAGTTAATGGTAAAGCTAAATTATGTTCCGCACCAATATGCAGAAGAACTTTTACACAGTGAGGGTGACAGAGCACTGGGACAGGCTGCCCAGGGGCTTGTGGAGTCTCCTTCTCTGGAGATATTCAAGACCCATCTGGACACCTACCCGTGCAATCTGTCCTAGGGAACCTGCTTTGGCAGAGGGGTTGGACTCAATGATCTCTTGAGGTCCCTTCCAACCCCTACAATTCTTTGATTCTGTGATCATCTAAATGTGCTCCTGAAATCATCTAAATGTGATCATCTAAATGTGCTCCTTGTGTTGCTGAAAGCTGCGTGTCTGAAATTCCGCTAATGTGGTGATGGATTCTAAAAAGTACCTGTTAATACAATATGATCGTGATCTTCACCCTGTGCTTTATATATTACGGTCTTTGTACATGGGAGAACATTAAAATGAAAAAACTTACAGCCTTTAAAAGAGTCACAGACCAAGGTACCATACACAGAGTTCAGAGATTCCTGCCATGTCTTTCAACTTGAGCAGGTAAAGATCTCCTTAACCACCGTGACTGGGAACAGGCTACTTCTCATTTCCATAGGAATTAGTTATCTCCAGCATCTGAGTGGGAAACACCCCAGCTCATCATATGATGTTGAGCACATAAACCTTCCTAGAGATTGCACAGAAAGGAGTATTGCTGTGTCTGAGTTTATCTTATACTTTTGCAGTCAGTCACTCCTGGGAACATGGTATAGGATATGTACTTTGTTTTAAAACCCGTACATTGAATTTGACAAATGTTGGTTTACAATTAGTGCTTTCCACAATTAACCCAGCAAGCAAAGTTTTAAAAAGACCTGTATGACAACAGTAGACTACTTAAAAGAATTAGTTCTTTCCAAAGCTGTCATAACAGCAAATAGCAAAAATCGGAACAGTTCAATATATTTTGTAAAATATTAGCAAATGTGCTTCAGGAAAAATCAGTAGGAATTGGTGTAAAAACAGAAGTACTACGCTGATATGCTTTCAGCCATATGTTATGTTGTTTTATTTTTCAGCACATGTCATCAACAGTTTTCTTTTGATATGATCAAAGAGCCATACACATTCACTCAAATAAGGTATAAAGAAATCTGTGCTTCTATTTTTCTTTAGTTTTCAGTCCTTCGTTTTTGTCTGTTCTTTGAACAAGAAACTTAAGAGCGTTCTCGTGACTGAGATGCGTATCAATTAAAAGTGAACTATTTACCACAGGAAAGCTAAAACTTCGGGGCCTTTCAGATATGCATATCAGTGGCAGGAACCTGATTGCACTCCAGGGAGATACTCTCAGTTATCACAGAAACACTCAGGCTCAGCGCTCTAGTGATTAGTGAAGGAAAAAAATACGAACACAGACAACTGGTTTAAATGGAAGCAACTAATACTGGCCTGGGGAACTGAACCTGCAATATAATTCCCCTGTGTATTCTGGGCTTTCCTTAGTGGCTGGACATTCGTGTTAATACCTGGGCTTGTGCTTTTCTGCCATAGGACTGGGCTGCACAATAGCACATCGAGGTGAAAGCAACTCTCATTTTGTTTTTTAAAGGACTGGCAACGGTGATGCCAGAATCTCCCAGCGTTCGCCAGCGCCAGAAGTGGAATTTGGTGCAATAAATATGCAGCCGCCGGACATTCTATACCAACTTTCTCCCAATCCTGTGAAATCTCAGCAGATTGTCTGTACCGAGGGGGAAAACTTCTTAGGGATGCTTACTGCCCATGTTGTTCATTAGACAGTTTGCACTGGAACACATCTACCTGCTGTGTGGGGAGAAGGATCAGCCTCATGGAGGTAACCATCTTCCATATTTTGCATGTTAAGCATGGAAAAATCCTGAGTTGGGCAAAAAAGTTATCTACCTATGTTAAATATAATGAGACTGGGGGGAGGGAAGGGCTTGTTCTAATGCAGAGTTTAGCTTCTTTTCAGATGCCTTGCAAGCTTCTTTCTTAAGAGGCTGTGTGCGAACTTCTTCCCTGCAACTAGAGAATCAAAAGTTAATCCATAGCAAAATTGCAGGCACTTGAGCAGATCCACAGCTCTGGATCCACCCCCTAGTCTCCAGCATGTGGAGAGGGTTACAGGAAGGGAGCACGAGTCTGGAAGGGATCCTGAGTTCACACCAAGCCCCACTTGTCTGTGCAGTCAGCACAGGTCAGCACACTTTTGAAGCATTTCCAGAGTTGAATTTGTACTATGTTCCTGATGTTTTTCTACTCTGGCTTGGCAGGGCAGCTGTCTCTGTGTCTACAGTAGAGGTGTATTTTGTCCATGATGATGTTCACAACAGCCAGTATGACAAAGCTGTTTAAAAAAACCCAAACAAACAAAAACCAAGCCAGTGGGAAATGACCCAAATATCCTAAAGTTTTGCCTCTCTTGGTTACAGCTCTAGTTACATCAGGAACTTTCAAGTAGATGAAGGGTGCATGTCAGCTTGTCTAGATCTGCCATGACAGAGGTGGTGCATCCGGGGCAAAACTACAAGCAGAGAGAGAGCACTCAGAGCAGGCACACTGTGGTCAAGGTGAGCTGGGGACCCAAGGCACCTCCTACTTTAGCTAAGAGCTCAGCTAATTTCAAATGTGGACTTGGAAACTAATGGGGGAGCAAGCTACAAGGTGTGGGTGTCTAAAATCAAGACCCACAGATGCATCTTCACAGAGCACCGAACATTTCAGTTGAACCAGGAGCCAACGCTACTTCGTAGATTTGACTCTACCACCAGACTTTTTAATAATAAAGTTGAGTTTGATAAGAATCAAGACTCAGAGCTGCAAATATAATTTTAAAAAAAAACCCCAAAACCAAGTCCTGCAAGGTTAGCACTAAAATTGTACGCACCGATGGTGTCATTCTGAAATCGCCCCCTTCACTAAGGTTTTACCGAGGATCTGACAGGGTAAGGACTTCATGCTATGTTTGCAGATGCAATATGAAACTATCTAAGCCTTGACCACATCCATTCAATTCAGCCTACCTACTAGAGCCCTGGAAACTCCTCAGTGATACTGTTTTTAAACTGGCACCACTGTTTAAATACAGGCTGGTAAACTGCTGAAGATCAAGCAGACCTACGTGCTTTTAAATTTTAATGTCCAGTCACTGAAGCTGGCATTCTCTTTAAACAAAAAGAGAAAAAAAAAATAATATTGATGATTTTCTAAAAAAAATACAGCAAATATACAACAAAGACAGACAAGAAGTGGGATCTAATATACAGCTTCTAATAAGAGCAGGGAAGTTAACCCAAGGATCTTGGCCATAGTCCAGTTCTAATAATTGCGTTTTAGCTTTCTAAATTCCTCTGTAATTTCATATAGGTAGAGAATTCTTCAATTCCTGTCCTAAGCTGTTGTGTAGGTTTGCTATTCATTACTGAACAATGCCATTTTCCAGTCAGGCAAAGCCTAAGTCATACATAAACTACCTGGATTTTATCAAATTAACTATTAAGAAAATGCCCAGTTTAGTCACATGTAACTTCTCAGGTAGTTTAACTGGTGGAAAGAATTATGGTTCCCCAAAGTTGTACTTCTTCTCTTGGGTTGAAATATCTAAGATGTTAATATTTAATATTACACAGCAGTAGTATCTTTGAATGAGAGAGTATGCAAGCTATACTTTTAAGAAAAGCAGGTACATTATTCAGCTGACCACAAAAGGAAACGTGTTAACACGTGCATAAAATGTCTATTGCTAGTGTTCAGCAACATGCACATCTATGAAAGCAAAACCAGAACAGTTTTTCCTGAATTTTACTCTGTCACTTGAGCACATTCTTTCTGATGCTTAATCTTTACTGAGTGCATTATGGACTTCTCCAGGGAGCAAGAAATGTGTTTTTTAAGTAAACATGAAACGCTTTGATAAATCAAAACATTCAAATGAGATTACTATTGGAAAAAATCTATTCTGTTTTTAAATGAAATTCTATTGTTTAGGATAATAATAAACCCCTTTATCCCAAAAGGCTGAAACAAATTCTATTCATTGTTGCCATACTACACATCTCTTAAAAACTAAATTGTCATATCAAATGTAAATAATGTATTCCCGTAAACTAATCAGAAAGAAGTAGAAATTGCCTACAGCATACCAAGTGACCGATTTTTTAACATGGTAATTAAAAGAAGCATCACCTTTCCAGTACAAATATTCCTGTATCACAGACATTCAAAGGTCTACAGCTTTACCTATTCAACAAAGCAACCCATACTGCAAATGCATCTCTCGTCTTTTGAATATTGACCTGTGATAGTGTATTTCAGACCACTGCTTGGAGCAGTGCTGGGTAAAACACAAAAGGATTTTTTTTTTTTCAAACTTAAAAACCCCACTTTTTGCTACTTATTACATTATATTGTTTTAAATTACACCTTAGCATCTTGCAGCTATGCAGAGATTTTTTTTAATGGAGATAAGCCCACAAATACCCACTTTTTGCTACTTATTACTTTATATTGTTTGAAATTACACCTTGGAATCTTGCAGCTATGCAGAGTAAATGAGTAAGCACCTCATTTTTCAGCTTTAAAATAGAGATTACAGGCCTGATACTGCAAGGCAATATGCACTGCTCAGTAGTGCCCATTACCTGCAAGAGGGTCCTTGCAATTAATTGAGACTACTCCATAAATGAAACACATGCAGCATGTATTTCTACATGCCTCGCTGAAGTACCATCCTACGAATGGCAACACTGACATCAAAAGTAGTACTCAGCAGTAATACTGAGATCTTCAAACACGTAGACTGCAGTAGCCTTACAGCAGTTGCTTGAGGCGCGACAGTTTATAGCACTACAGGTTTTAGCCTTGTGTTGAGAGAAATAAAATGACTAAATAAGAGCTACAAGAGCATGAGTCATACACAGTGGGACTGGAAAGTTTATTTAAGTGAACAGAAATTATCCAATGTTTGGCTAAGTAAAAGTACCTGCGAATATCAAGAGGTCTTTTGCCCCAGACTGACTTTCACTGAAACCTAAGGCTGCCACCACTGTCAGCTGGACCAGAAATTCTTAAATCAGGAGATCTAATCTCAGCAACTTTAAGATACCCAAATTGTAAACCTTACAATCTGCTAAAAGTCCAGCAAGGCATTCAGGCATAGGTTTAATTTTAATCTAGTGACTAGCTCCGCTGAATTAACAGCACAACTCATAGGCTGAAAGTTAAGCAAATGCTTAAAGCATTTTATTGACTCAGTAACAACTAGTAGATGGCAGTTTCTCGGGGCTGCTTCTCAAACACTGTCAGATTTGGAGTTAGTGTGAGATTAGAACAAGTGTTGATGTCAAGGAAACCCCTGCAATTCTGTAAAAGCCAAGGGGCACACAAATTGCATGTCTTTGCAGGGGTTCCTTAATTTACATGTACTAACCTTGGAGCCTCTTCCTGAAATGTAATAAATAATTTACAGATCCACAGCCCTGTACAAATATTAATTACAGCAAGTCTTATCACACTTCCTTAGCAAAACTGAAAATAAATTGTCCAAAGCCAGGCAGTGAGTGGTGGAGCTGGTAACACACTTCTAATGCCTATTTATTTGCTCCCTACTTTGATTTGATAACTAATTCAAAGATCTAGAATCTGCTTGACAAATCAGACTTTGGGCTGAGGTTATTGAATTTTAGCTAATCAGTGCTAGGTGGAGTAGCTGTAAAATTCTTACTCGTTTTGGGCCTTTAGTTTCCAGGAAAAGGGAGAAGGGGATGTACTTCTTTTACATTTAGAAATATGGTATAAATTTCATGGAATGCTTCGGGTTCAAAGGGATCTTTCAAAGATATTCTAGTTCCAACACCCCTGTGGCGGGCAGGGACCCTCCAGTAGATCACATTGCCCAAAGCCCCATCCAACTTGGCCTTGAACACTGCCAGGGAGGGGCAGCCACAGCTTCTCTGGGCAACCTGTATCAAGGGCCTCACCACTGTCAAGAGTGCTCTTAATGCATTCACCACCCAGCCTGTAGTTGTTTTCGGGACTGTGCTGACCCATGTTTAGGGCCTTGCATTTGGCCTTGTTGAACTCCACAAGGTTTGCACAGGCCTAGCTCTGAAGCTTGTCAAGGTTCCTCTGGATGGCATGCCTTCCCTCCAGCACACTGACTGCACCACATAGCTTGGTGTCATCAGCAGACTTGCTGAGGGTGCACTTGATCGCACTGTCCATGTGCTGAGGAAGATGTCAGTGCTGGTCCCAGTGCAGACCCCTGAGGAACACCACTCACCACTGATCTTCACTTGGACATTGAGCTGTTGGATCTTAACTCTGAGTGCAATCATTCCTTACCCACCAAGTGGTCTATCCATCAAATCCAGTTGTCCCCATTTTAGAGACAAAAATATTAGGCAAGGCAGTGTCAAATTTATAGCTGAAGAATTCCCTACAGTGAAAAGACAGAGACAGTGTGTGAGTCCAATCCCCTCACTTTTGGATCTAGACACCATGCACATCTCCTTTGATGGGGATGGGAAGGTCCTCTCTCCATTCAAGTATGCCCCTAGTTCTTCTCCATTTCCAGAACTGCCCATCGGTCCTTATTTCTGCCTGCCTGCTCAAGGTGCTGTTACTCCTGGAATCACTGTTCTCAGTAGACAAGTTGTGAGCTCTAACACTTTATAATATGGAAAAAAAAAAAAAAAGAAAAAAAGTCTAAACACTAGAATCCAATGCACTTCTTTATAGATTAATTAGCAGCACAGTACTTGACCTCTTAACTAGATTGCGGTTGGTAATTTGAGGGTTATCATTAGTAGCCTCTATAAAACTGGTACAATAGATCTGTGAACACTGCCCTCTAATTCAGAGTAATAATCTTCCTACAACTGTGTTCACTGTTGTTCTTTAACTGTGGGGAAAAAGAAATATATCAATTAAAATGAATGAACCTAGTATTTCTCTCTCTCTTGCTATCTCATATTAAGAAATTACAGAACGTTATTCACAATATCTGTTTGGTAAAGGCAACAGCAAAAGGTTTATGTACAAAAAAGGTACATCGCATTTTGACAAAAATACCCATGGAATTTGTAGGTAGAAAGCTTTTATAAACTCTGGTTTCTGCTAGGTTACTGTATTAGGAGCCTCAAGGCTTCCTCCAGTTAAGGTTAATTTATTGTTTGTATTAGCGCATATGCCTTAACAATGTAAAGAGCATTTCCCACAGATCAGTTAATAAGATGCAGCACAGAGAAAGGGCCAATGAATCTGTTTGTTACAGTCTACTTAGTGAAGCTATGACTACAATACTCCAGTGCTGAAGTCAGTGAAAAGACACCAGCACAACACAATCCAAGGAAAATGCAAGCTGAAACAGCACAAAAGATTCTTTGTTTAAGAGCAGCAGAAATTTCCAGCAACTATCTGTACAAAAATGCACGATAGAAGAGAATGTAATTAAATAAGAAAACAAACCCAAACTAAAAGAGAATCATTATAAACGAGGACAAGGACACTTTGTTTTTAAGTGCACACAATGAATTTTAAAGATCTTTCTTCAGAAGGGGCAATAAAGTATTATGGAGGAGTGACACATTTGATGGATGGGTGGGTTCTGAAAAACCACATTATCAATTATTTTTTTGTGTTTGGCTCTGGTCCAGTAATTTTTATTTGAACAGGCCACATGCTAGCACAGTTTTGATTGCGGGAAGCGACTGATTTGTTAAAGGGGGTACTAGTCATTTGCTATCCTCGGCTTTACTCTATCCCTCCTTTTTCTGACAGGGACTCTGTTATGGCAGGCACCATTTCAATTACTGAAAGAAATTAAAAATGGGGGGAAAACTGTTTGTCTAGCAAACTACTCCCTGTTTTGTTCTCAGACAGCTCACATCAAGTTCAACCAAATATATCTTGCAGGTTGCTCAGAAAACAAGAGATTTGATTGCCCCTCAAGTTTATTTCTCAGTCACTTTGACACTGTGGGTCGTATCCCTTCTCCCTTTCATACCAGGGTTCATCCAAAGTGCCATTAAACCTGATGGAGTCACCTGAGCCAGAAGCGACCAGGGAGCAAACCCCTATTCACTGTTTTCCTTAAGTAAACTTTACTCCGTGATACTGCCTCATCGAAAGGATTAGTTATCGGGAACAAAAATGTTTACCTTTGAGGCAGGTGTAGGTTAAAGGACTAGCTGATACCAGGAGTACCTGGGGTGAGGATTACTGCAAGTATACTCAGGAACAGATATAAAAACAGTCCTTCAAATAACAATCATTTCCATTTTAACTGTGGACTGTGAAGGTCCATTCGTCAGCATCCAGAGAATGAAGAGAACTGCATTCTTTGCACTTGGTTTTCATAGAGGCCAGACTGTGACCCCTACCGTAAATCATACCTAGAACACGGACCAGGGTCTCACCACTTCCAGAATCCATTTTGCTCCACTCCAGGAAACTGATGGTAGCTCTCCATCCCACAAAATATACTCTGGACTATGCACTGGCCTTCCCTCTGGTATTGGGAGTAGGAAAGAAACGTGTCATGGACAAGAAAGGCTAGCCTGCAACATGATGATGTAATTCATGCCAGGAGAGCATGAACTCGCAGCTCTCCAGACACTGGTTACCAAGGATAACAGAAAGGCAACCTCACATGCTGCTTTGACATCATCTTGGCAGTATTTTTCACGTAACCCCAAAATACCCATATAATCCACAAAAAGCCTAATGTTGACCATTTTCTGAAGAAAGGATTGCTGACTCCATTAATATGTCCATGCCCATACAGAGGGTCACTACATCAATCAACTAAACACAGAAATAGAGGGAGAATATATTCAATGGTTCTCAAAATCCATTTGCTGTTCAAAGGTTTCCGTGCGGACATACACTAGAAGTCCAAAACTGCCTGGACTCTCGTAAGACTCTTCATAAGAAGTTTACACTGCAACTAATAAACTCGCATCATCTCAACTATTTCCATTCTGAATAATAACCAGAGAGGGATTATCCTTCCCCATTCCTTAGGAAGGAAAAGTGTCTTTAGAGAGAAAACCTGGTTGTCCATCAGATGAAAACACACTGCTGTCAAATTAAGAGTTTTCCATTGTTTTAGAAGTATATATACATCAGCTATTTGTTGAAACTGGTCTCTGCTAAACACGTCAATCTTTTTATACAGTAATTCCATAGCTACTAAAAGAAGTGTTTACATCTTAATCACAAATGTTGCTTCTAAGGAAGGTGTAAAGAAAATAAAACCATTTCACAGTACACAGTATCTAAACATCCGATTCCCTGTGCTTGCTGACTCTGCAGTACAATGACAGCATGCGAGTCAACTTCAATATATAATTGAAGATTAAAAGAGAAATGCTATCTTTACTCTTTCAGAGCAACCAGGATATCTGCAGTATAAGATGTGAAAACGAGAAGTTCAAAATCTTATTTACACTCTGAAAATAAGTTTAAGGTGTTGGATTTTTGTTTGCTTTTGTTGTGTTTGTTAGGTTTTTTCCTCGAAAAGTAAGAAATGACAATAGGGTCAATATAAAGAACGTTAAACTAAAGATACATCACACACATTTTAAATGCCTCCCACCCTTCAGTACATCTTTCCTTACCCCACTTAATGCATCATGAACTTGTAAAATTAAATTGGTTTATATAATGTTCTTACATGATGAAATGTAAATAATTTGACAATTCTAATTTCCAAAGAGTGACACTTTCGCTTTTATCAAAACTGACACTTTCACTTTTATCAAAACTGCAACAAAAATCCCCTTGTAACTTAATACTTACTTCTGAAAAACTGAAGTTTGGAAAAATGCGGAACGGTATTTATTGCGGCTAAGAAATCTTCAGTCAAACTTCATGATGATATAGGACTTTATGAGAGGGAATTTTCTTCCCAAAGAATTTGGCATGGATTTGCCATGAAAAAAAAAAAAAAGAAAAATCCCTGCTGCTAGTTCATAGAGATAAGAAAGGGACCATTGTCTGGGAAAAATTAATTTCAAATTCCTGCCTAAGCCATTCTGCACTGCGTTAGGGCCAATACATGACAGGCCCTAAACTGGCAGCCCTCCTGCAGAAAAGAAAAACTTCTGTGGACTTTAACAGAGGTTTTCCTGCCACATCCCAAGTGAGTCCCCTGTAAGTGGAACTGTGTCATTGCAAGAAGTTTTCATGTAATGAGTCAAGCAGAAATGAACAAAGTAGACCTGGAATCCAAACCACCAGTGTCTATGAAAGAACTAAATAAAATGGGACTTTGGCAATGCTAAGGAATAATGCAATGTTAAGAAAAATAGTTTGGAACACACAAAACTCTTGTTTTGTGATAAACCTACATGTAAATTGACATATAAATCACTACATTCAATAAACTATTTTAATGTGCTCACTAGCCACAACATATCCCTAACATCACTAATGACTAATTTGCAAAGTTGGAGGTAAGGAGACGGGGTCACTTGATAGCACTTGTAAAACGCAGGAACTTAAACCATGTGTCACGCTGTTACATTCTTCTACCAGTTAAACCTGCCTTAACACCATAATTAAAAGTTTTATTAAGGAGAGAGAACTGGGTGCCAATTCAACCAAAAACCTCACTGAGTTTATCTTTGTGAAAGATAAGAAGCACACTTGTTACATGGTTGCACTTAAATATATATATACTGATGTAAGATCTTCTCAGAGGTATTTTGAACTGATTATCAGTTTAACACGTGTTATGTGTGTGTGTGTGAGCACACAGCTGACAAAGCATGGTGACCTAGTAACGTGGTCCCAAAACAAACCATAATATGCTGCAATGCTAGGCGCAACTCTCTCGGTCTTCAGCTATAGTCATTCTGGGCAGGAAACCTGTGGGGTTACATACAAAATGGCCTCAGGACTGGACCCTTTATTAAAGGTCCTCTGGCACTTATAAATCTCTGTATTAAGGTTATGACTCGACTATAAAAAAATAAAATAAAATCACCAGAGTCTGAAAGTCAGTTTGAAAATCCTAATGGGAAAACAAGAGTTTCACCTATCCTGATTTATAATCACACATTGTTCTGTTCATTTTAGAACTCAGACAATAAAGGGGGGGGGCGGGGAGGGGAAGCAGACTAATTCTGAATTAACAGGACCAAAATCACCAGTTGCTTTTCTTGATAACAGGAGCAAAAGAATGGATGCGATGTTTTGCAGCCCCAGGCTCCTCCGTGATATTTCACAAGGGTTTTTCTACACCAGTCAAAACCCAGCACACTTACTGTGCATATAAAACTGCCTAAATATTTCTTGCAGTCGATTCACTTAGGAGAAATCTTTAGCAAGATGTGTAAAACATTTAAAAGCTACCTTCTCCACTTGCTAGATAATAGTACAGGTTATATAACCTACCATAAAAGATTTTTCATAAAAGAAGGAAAAAACAAGGAACTTTAAATACAAAACAGCCTATATTTAAAGACCCATCAAGGCTGTGTCAAAAGTGACAAAAGATAGGAAAATAGAATGACATTGACATTCTGATCTTAATTCACATAATTTAAAAGTGGCAAGTTACAATGCACTTTCTCTTAAACTTCTGGGTTTCATGGATCTTGCCAGAAGCTTGCAGAACTGTGCGGGAATACAGCAAATGGTTACATAAAGAGTTAAGCAGATAGACATGTAAGTCTTGCTAAAGCTTAGCAAACCGAACTCTGCCCTACTTCTAGGTGCACAAATTCACACTGAAGACTGACAGGCAAGCAAGACCGAACAGTGCTAAAGCTTCGACAAACATTGCTGGGAAACTGCCCTCAAAAAGAAGAGGGACTGCCTTGACCATGGCGCCGTACGCATTTGCCTTCTAAGGTGCTGAATACCTTTTCCATTTGGGGCTTTGTACCTCATGCCAAACTCATGCAGGGCGACAAGGAACAAGGAATCCTGCTGTTATTTTCAGAGTCCAACTTTTTCGGATACAGTGTTTTATTTTTTACCTGGACTCCCCCTTCTCTGGGTTGCAGATTTGATGAGCTCACCCATCACGTTTCCAGAGATGCTTAGAGCTCTGAGAGTGCGCTGTTCTGTTCTTACCCGGCTTTCAAGCACTTGGATGACAGGCATTTAAACGTTTGCAGATTTGGCAGCCATACTTCTGAATGTCAAGACTTGATCTTGGCACATGGTGAAAGTCCTCCATTTCAAAGGAGTTGGAAGTGCTCCACTCTCTACTGAAGGGTGCTCATGACCAATCTTTAAAAAGCATTTTTGGTGCTGGGAAATTGAGACACATGACGAGGAGTGGTTTTTGTCATTAGGCAGGTGGTTTATTTCCAAATCTTTAAACAACATTCAGAAGTCTGAATCCCGCTGGAACACTGATCATGAACTTGGTAAATACGGAAATTCCAGCTGAAACGAAATAATGCAAGTAGACATTTTTGGCGGTATAAAAGCAGAAGGCTGAGGACATATTTCGGGCCACTTCCCAGTGGGCCATTTTCCATTTTAGGCAGGGAAAATGTAAAACCAAACAACTTGCTTCAAAAGGATTCAGCATCAGCTGCCACAAACTGCTCCAGATACCAGTGGTTGCTAACACTCAGAAGTGGAAGCAGTAGATTTTGGTTACAAACTACTCCAGAAAGAGAAGGAATTTCCATCCCTTGGCTCCTGCTGGCAGCTCCTAGCCTTAGGCAATGGCGGTAGATGGATGGCATCCCCGCCTCCATCAGCAACTGGGCTATTCCACTTGGGAGTCCTGGGCTCCTGACTACTCGGTGAGCCGTCGGAGGTCACAACAAGCAAGGCAAAGCCCGGGCGGTCCGTTCCACTGAGGCAGGCTTCAAGGTGCTTGGCAGCGGCAGGCCTCAGGCAGAGATGCGTGGACAGAAACGGGAAATTACGACCAAAAACCCAATCCTGGCTCATGGTTAGGGCACTAATAGCCGAAACG
>VZTU01004652.1:30872-68875 GCA_013400835.1 Zapornia atra | reverse complement strand
AGAAGGTGACATCTACAATCAGGTGTAACAAAAACACCTTCCTAGATAGAGAAAAACCCCCTAACCAAATGTGACTTTTTTGTATCTGATTTAGAGAAGTACTTTGCAAGACCAAGTCCTTTCATTTTTCCTTATCTTCGGCCAATTTTTCGTTTTATCTGGAGTCCAGATCCCTGCTGTTTTGAGTATACTACCACCAGCTTCTGGGAAAGTTTTGAAAACCCCTTCAGTAACTGGCCCTGCATATTTTATTAGAGAGGATTCCACCTGAAATCACCTTGGAAAGAAATGATCCTGCTGGTGTGGAGACAAATATTTTATCTGAGCTTCTACAGTGAAAATGCTTATTACAAATCATATCTTGCTGTAAGGAGATACCATGTTATCAACACTAACAGGGTCCCTTAGGATCACTGGAGCTCTTGGTTAGCAACCTTATGCATGACAACGATTGCAAGACTGAATTTGTCACTGGAATGCTAATAATGAGTAAGGAATTGGGGTTTTAAACAGATGCAAAATGATCTAAAGATATTTTAAAATTACAAAAACAAAGAATGCAGTCAAGTAAATGAACCCTTTCTAATTTCCAGGTCTTGCTAAATGTAAAATTCTTCCAATTATTTCAGTAGCAGCTAAATACATCTAATTTTCCTGAAAAAAAAAACCCAAACCAAACCATCAAGAGTGAAAGATGGCAGGTATTGTTTCAGGAGTCAGAAAATAAAAAAAGTCTCCACCTACTCACTGGCGACTTTCAAACCTGCATTCGCTGCACCTCCAGACGTGTGGTACCCTCTTAGCCATGAGACAGGAGCCTGTCTGTAGGGGAGGACTTGACACACCCCTGCCATAGCTGTTCAACGATTCAGGAAACAATTAAATAAAGACAGGGAGCCAAAATAAGCCATCTACTGGGGAGGAAGGGGGAGGAGGTTGGCTTGTTTTTGCCATGCTCTAACACTACCTTTGTGTTTTTATCCAGTGCCTGGCTTATTACCCAAACATCCCTTGAAGACTAGCTAGACTCCAGGTGTTACCCCGTCATTCCTCATGTTCACCTTGCCCTAATAACCACCAAATGACAAATTTGTATTTATTGTTGATCCTTTTCTCTGGCACTGATGGAACTTTGATTCTTTTGTCATACCTTTTTCCAGACACTTTTTTTTTTTTTTTGTCTTTTAATTAGATTGTCTACTTCTGCTGTGGTATTTTGTGCAATGCCTGGTTCTGTAGACATTTGTGAGGTGAGCCCTTACCAGGCTGGTTCCCCCAGGGAATATAGGGGAGGAATTGCCAAGTTTATGGATTCAGGCTGGGACTAGAACTGAGACAGCTGTAGAGCTATGCAGGTTCACCAGACAGTCCTAGGCATGTACAGTAGAAGTTTAGTTGCCCGAGGTACTTCATTGACAAGAAAACATAGTTGTGTATAGACTTTAGTAGCCTAAGGAATCAGCAAGGGAGGCAGGGTTTGATGATCATGTGCTTGAGCTTCATCATTTGTATGCTACCCAAGGCCCTCTGCAGGCACTTAAACCTTTAGTGGAGCTGGCCGTCAACCTCTTTGCAACCATTGACCCAACCGTTCATTGGAAATGGTTCCAAGTTTTGTAAGCCTCCAGATACACAACAAAATAAAAGCAGTGTTTTTAACAAGCAACAAATAGAGGCAGGCTATGAAGGTCTTCAAGCTTCTATATAATTCTTACCCTTTAAAGGGCTTCTAAGTGGCTGCTGAGAACACAAAAACACAGCAGGAAATAGCCAATATTGTTGGAAAACCCCAGAAATTAGAATATAACCTCAACTACTAGAGCATAAAACAAATAATGTTATTTCACATTGAAAGGAATGTACATTCTGACACACATTGCTTGCATGCTGGATAACTTGCACTCATGAGAGCCCCTGAAACCAAGTCTTAGGAGACCCCATAACTTCAGACGCATAATAATCCAAAAAGCTGCAACAAAGCTAGAGACACTGTGGGAGTAGCACAAAGAAGCTGTAAGGAATAAGAAGCAGGAAAAACTTGTTGTGCTTTTTAACAGTGTGCATGCATGTTACCTGTGCATTCACAGATCCCTGTCGCAGCTGAGTTGTACAGTTGTTTGGGAATTTAACCAGGAGGCAGGGTCTGTGTATAAACTATGAGAGGAGTGCTTATCTGTTTTAACAGTGACTTTGAAAGAAATTACTTAAATGAGTTATGACAATTTTTAAATTGATAAATGGTTCATGCAACATTAAAAATAGGTTTCTTACTTCAGTTGCAGTAACACAGCTTTAAAGCCCATAAATCTTATAGCCATTGCACTCCCCGTTGGAGTCACTTAAAGTTTTGCAATTGAGTTAGTCACTGGTTGCAGCTTTGTTAAAAAAAGGGAAAAAATAACCAACAGTGAATTATGAGTGTTTCTCTGGATGACCTGACCTTCAAGAGTCTGTTTTGTCCATTTGGAAATACAAAATGCCACAAGATGGTATTTTATTTCTCAGTGTAGAAAGGTGTTCTATGTTAGGATGAAGAATCAGGATGACATTTCCCTATAGGGGCTATCCCACTTGAATTTCAGCCATTTTTAGAGAACCTTTGGACATTAGAATGTAGATAATGCACTGAGGAACTTGTACAATCTTTTTGTTTGTTTCTCAGAATAAAGAATTAATTTTAAAAGGCTAAGACTGAATTCAGCATCAATGTCATATGACCGTTCTGTGATCTAACAAGTATTCAGATGCCTAGACCTAAAAACCCTGCTATCTCTAACAGAGATATTCCGTGAGTCTGAGAAAGCTGGGCTGTAATATGGTGGTTAGATTCAGAACAAAGATCTGGAATAAAAGTAGTCAGCGTTTATACACTTAAAATCAGGCCTTAATGGTCTGCAAATGAATGATACTGGTTAGGAAACACGGGACAGTTTGAGGCTACTAGCACATAATGCGTTATTTTTCTTTGTCCTTTCTCCTTTGCCTCAGTTTACAATGGACTTTAGCCACTGACTCCCACCACTGTTTTTCTTGGAGAGTGGAGACGGATGAAGAAACAGAGATTCTGCAATAGAAGCTGGATTTTGTGTGTTTTGGTAGCAGGAACTATAGGGAAGAATAAAAAAAGGGTTACTTGGATCTACCTAATCTCGAAAGCCTGAAGGCATTTTATTTCCTATCAGCTCTGATTCCCTCCCCACATACAAAAATAGACCTTGTTAGTAAAACAGGATTTTTGTCAAGATCTTTTCGTTCCAGTTGGTAACGCTGCTGCCATGACACTCATACCATTTAAAGTTTGCTTTGCTCGCTTGTGTTGAACACATGGCAGGCAGCTCTACCAACCATCAGGATCTATGTCATCACAGCAAAGCAGTTGGCATAAAAAATACAGCAAATGTGAACTGATACTGTGTACTACTTTCTCAGGGTGAATTAGGAAGACAATTCTTCAATAGTGGAAGGTTTGAATATGGTAGACCTGGACCATGTATGTGCCTGGGAAATAATTCACTTAACCCTTTCATTTTCTCATATTTAGAAATCTTGCCTTAGGACCCAGTCCTATGCCAATCAGACATATATGTGGTTCATGGGGCCCTTCATGATGGCAATTTCACCTTTTCTTCTGCATATCCTTTTGGTGGTTATTTAGTTTGCATTTAAGTAGGTCATTGTCAGTGGCTGAGCACTTTAAGGAAATGTGTTATCTTTTCTCATCGTTGCAGAGATACCTTAAATCTTGCCTGTGGTGCACTTAGCTATTAAACCAGTGAACTCACACATTTTCCCTATGGGTCACGTGAAAATGTACTTTACTAATAAATTTTAAATTTTTGTGTGGTCATGGTAGCATCTTCTGAATCTGTCTGCCTTCCTTTTCTTCCCTAAATCTCACTCTGTGACTTCGGCTGAAAAGTTATCCTTGAACTCCTTGCCTTAATGATCCAAACTTTCCAGACTTGTATGTAAAAAAGAAGTACTTGCTTAAAAATTAATTCACAGGACAAGTGCTATAGCATTACAAATGAGGTAAGAATTTGTTTAGTGAGCTTACCAGCAAAAAGGCCAGAAGATTCCATTTGTTCTGGGTTGGTGGTGTTACGGGCTTTTTCCCAACAAAATGAAATGTTGTTTGTACAGCATGAAAATGAAAACAAAACTTTTTCAACACTTTCACACAGCCACTGGTTAGAGACCTGATTAGAGGGCATGGACTCAAGATTCCTCTTCATTGTCAAAAAAATACTTTTCTTCATCCCCAACTCCTGACATTTAGAGTCAAAGAAGCTTGAATTTTACTTTATGCACAATGAAGCTAAATATTTAATTGATTTGCTAGTCATCTTTCTGCCTGTGTCCTTCCTCAGTTTAAAAGATGAAGATACACTTCATTATATTTTGATAAAATAAGCTTCAGATCAGCTTTACTTACAGCCCTGTAAGTATCTCTCGGGACTTTGACATCCCATTCCCAGGAACTGCTTCCAAGTTCCTTTGGTTTGCTCACAAGTTGCTGAATAGATGAGTGGCATGGTTTTGTTAGGTGAGTGCAAACGTGCCAATAAAAAGCAGCATATCGCTATTTCCCCTCCTAAATAATCCACTAAGCATTTATATATTGCTTTCTTCTGTGGGTTGACATCTTTATATCCTGCACTACTGAGTTTATTATAAGGCTATATTATATTTTAAATAGTATATTTTAGTGTGTGTGAATATATATATACACACGTATATATACATGTACTGTCAGAGTAAGTTTTGTGTCATAAATCAAATACTATAATCTGCTCAGTTACACAGTGCTTTTTTTAAGCCAGGGTCATAAATATTTCTTTACCAGACAAAAGCAACATTGCATGGAAATTGCTTTATTTTGTACAGCTTCTTTCAAACACATTGCCTCTCAAATGCGTTAGAGGTAATTAACATACTTGCAGATTTTAAAATAATCTAAAAAGGTTTTAATTTAATGAAAATTCTAAACAACAATAGCAGTATCTGCGTTCCTTAATTAACATGCATTGTAAACGTGAAAGGGCGACTACAACCCTAAGAGCTGAGCAGCTATTTACGTTCTTGCCAATACCGGTTTGGTGGAGTGAGCTCTTAGTGAGGGGGGTGGTTGGTATCTTTGCTCATTGATTCCAAAAGACCAGCATTGGGATGATGGTCTATTAACAAAAACCCCAGATCTATGTGTGTGTGTTCAGTCTGTCGTTGGAGCAGTAATAAGGACAACTTTTTGTGGTTGGTTTTTGTTACTTTATTTTGGGGTTTTTTTAAATTAACGTGGGACTACCACTCCCAGTACAGAAAGGTAGCTCTACTGTGAAATTTAGAGTAATTAATCTCTATTGTGTGTAATAGCTATATTTTACTAAAATTTCACAATAGTGCTGCTGAGTCTTCCTGGTGAAACACTCAAGCTGCCTGATGGACTCAGCAGGCGGGTGCTTGCCACCACACGTTGGTTTCTTCCAGCAGACAGTTCCTGTAAGTCACATCATTGCACTATCTAGTGTAAAGGATTGGTGGGTTTTTTTGCTTGTATTTAAAGTTTTAAAAATCCATGTAAATTGTGTAATTTATCCTTTGTCTGCTCTGTGCAGATCTGTCTCGGGCAGAAGGGCAGCTCCTCAGGTCCCACCAGCCTCACAGGCAGCTACTGGGGATCCCTTTGAGGTCAATTTGCAGCACCAGATTATCACATCACCAAGTAGGGGGTGTAGCAAGTAAGCTGATGTGCTTCAAGTATCTGATACTGTTAAGCAAACAGCACTTCTTTGCTCTTCCCTTTCTAAGACCCCAATTACTGTACCTGCTGCCTTTTATTATGTGCTGGTCCTTACTAAGAGCTTAAAAAATGAAATAAATTGCCTTTGTGGATGCTTCGTTTTTGTGATAAAAAGGGATTTCAGTGGAACTAATAAAGACAGAATATACCTCAGATTACTTTAGAAGTATTAAGACAGCTGAATACCTGAAGGAACTCGAGTTTCTCAGGGCTGGAAATCTGGCCTCTGACTAACTGGAGGCTGGCTGTGGGGTTGGGTGGGAGGAATGACTACTTCACACACTCTGGGCCACTGGGCATCAGTGGGTTCTGATTTCAGATTCATGCTGGGATACACAGTTTTCTCTGAGTTTGGAAACAACCTTTGCAACTACAACTGTCAATACTTGTGTGAAGACTAAGCAGGAGTACAGATAAAGAGTAAATTTAAGAAGCAGAAGAGTAAATTTAAGAAGCAGAGAATATAAATTCTCTCATGTGAACAGCTGGATTACTACTCCCATCCCAATCCAGGCACTGGAAGTGGAAGGAGCTCTTCACACAAACACCTCAATTTTATGTCACATGCGAGAATAAACCCCACTGCACTACATACCATTTAGCTTGCTCTTCCAGGGTGTTTTTTTTTTTGAAGAGGAAATGTGAAAGACATGAGAGTTCAGCCTAGAATGTTACAGAGTTTTGCAATCTACCCATAAATGACGTGAGAGGACCGACTCTGCATACATAATTTATTACAAGTTACTAAGTGCTGGGATAGAAAAAGTCAACGCCGTACAGTTGTATTTGTGCCATCCTGTTAAGTTTAATTTATGGAGGTAGGACCTTTAGTTTCTGTTAGGTTTTTGTCTGATTTTTCTAATAGATCATCATTATTTTACAGTGTCTTTCTATGGAACACAGAAGGAAACTGGTTTTTTTTTTCCCATAGATTTGAAGTTCAAAGTTGCAAGCTAATGCTGTTTTCCATAATTCCAAAGTTCCATGCACTTGGCATCAAATATTTCAGATGCAACCTGAAAGTAACAAAATTTCAGGTAATTTTATACTGTCATCTTTCAGAAAGGGAGAGCTCTGTTTTCTGGAACAAAGTTCTTCAGCCTCCAAGGAACAAAAAGGCAGTTTTAAAAAAAAACCAACAAAACTTCAATAACAGCGTCACAGTTTTACAGAAGATCATCAACTGTAATGACTTTCATATCCTGAATTTAGATTCAGAGGACGTTGACACAATCTTATTACACAGACAAACATCTCCATCTTCGCTTCTGATATCCCAGGGACACACAATTTAAGAACATTATAATGCCCAATCACTGCTTTTACTAACACAAAGAACAGTGGTGGAGATTAATTGTCACACAACAGTACCATGGATAAGGAAGAAAGATGTGCAAATGGTCAGGAAAGTCATGGACTTGGATTGATTAAAACTAACAGAAAAATATTTCAGTGGATAGAGTCAAAAAGCAGTTCTTTAATTTTTAAATTTGCACAGCAATAACCAAGACAAACGAGCCTCTGAAATATTTTGGAAAATGTCACTTTGCAAACCTTGTAGATTGCTTAAATGTTTATTAAAATGAACCAAAAGCCAAAATTCTCTGGGTAAAATAAATACTTTGTCTTTGCTAAGTAACAATATTTGTGAACAAAACATAAAACTATAATTTTCATGTGTCAAACATAGTAACATTTAAGATTAAATGTTGGAGTCAAACCAGGTTTTTGGTTTTTTTTTACATCTTCCTATTTACAAGCTGCTCATTAAGAACATTTACCTCACGTTAGCTATTAAAATGACTAACATTTTTAAAGTTTGCTCCATGACTAAAATAAAACCAACAGAAATGGCCTTTTACCATAACTTAACAAAAAACAGAACCATATTTTTGTTATCTAGGAGAACATACTGTTATAAATACAGCTGTTTTTCATCTACAATTATATAAATAATAAACATGCTGCCATTCACAAGGATTTTAATAGATGATTATATATATAAGCAATAGTACGATCTAGCAGAGGATGGCATGAGTTTTCATCATTCATTTTTATTGTACTTATTCAGGACCCTTGTCTTCATCTGAAAAATGTGGAACAGACTTCTTTGCTACGACATTATCCAGTCGCTGTCCTTGCAGATAAGGGTTCACACTCTGAAAAAGTTGAAAATTATTTATACTCATTAGAAACAGGGAAACATAAAAAAGGTATCCAGGATTAGTGGATATATTCATATATTTCTTAGCTGTCAAATATTTGCAGACTGGGAAAAAAAAATTGCTCCCGGGGTGTAAATCTACAAGTTAATCAACGTTTTGTTTTCTAATACTTTCTGTGTGCAAGAATTTAATCCAATCCACTAAAAAGAACACAAGTGAAGGAGGACTATTGAGAATGCAGGGCAGTCTAAATTAAACACTGTCTCTTCACTCTACACTTCCTTTCCTTGGTTCAGTGGAGAAGCAGCAGTAGATCAAAATCTCTAATCCTCGAGGCAGGACAGAACCCGTTAGAGAAGCCAAGGTAAGCTGTACCTACGTTCACTAGCCTATGATGGACCTTATGCTGGGAGACAAGTTAGATACCATGACGCCGTTTTTTTGACCAAAGTCTCTTCTTCAGCCCATCTCCTCTCCAGGAAACCCCTTCTTGCTTCCTCTCTCGATGCTGAGATAAAAAACTGCTGGCACAGAAGTAGAGCCAAGCAAGGTTTTGGCATAGGAAATGGGTCTCCTACGACTGCCAGAACAAGGGAATGCTGGAAAGATGATCCCAGAGAGGGTTCAGCTTCACTTTGTGCCATGTAAGCAGCACAATGTGAGACTGAAGAAGAACAGATCCTGTCTCAAAACTGTTTGGAGATCATAGCAGTGTAGAAAGCCCATGCTTGAATTTTATCTATACCCATGGAATAAAATGTATTAACTGTATTTGCAAGTATCAAGCAGTTTAGCGGAGCTTCAGAATTAACTTAAATATTATTTACGCCCACTTTCTGACTTGTTACAGTGTCAGTGTAAACAAAATTAAAGCATATATTTTCTCCTTTACAGATTAGAGATAAAAATTCTAATGTGCTGGTTTTTGATGCCAATAAAAATTGTTTGCCTAAGGACAAACTTTGGAGGAAAGCAAATTTTCCAGTATCTCCTGATTCTTGTCAGGCTGGCTGTATCACAGAAGTGGCTTTTCTTGTGATATTTCTGTGTTTCTTTTACCTAAATGTAGGAATTCAAAACTATGCAAAAAACCAGCGGCTCCTACAATAGGGATAAAGATATTTATTTTCAAATATCTCAAGTATTTGTCAAATCTCTGGAAAAGATCTGAGGTTTGTCTGTCTTTAAGACCTTGGGTTTCTCCAGATTTGTACATGCTATCATTAATACTTAATCACAGTGCAGAGCAGCCCAATTGATTACTTCTGTTGGGTTTTGGGGGGGTGTTTTGAGTGCTTTGCCTGCTACAAGTGAAAACATAAAAATATTAAGAACCAGAAATGACTGTGGAAAAATCTTTGAAAATAAAACTAACACTCATTTAATGCTTTAAATTGTTAAAAATAAGACACATGTAAGTGATTTGTTTGTGTTTGTTTAAAGAAGTTCTGTTTAATGTTAATTTAGTGAAATTCGTCTGTTGCATAAACTTCTAGGAATTATTTGAAGATTCTTAGGAAGATTAATTTGCCTTATTTTTGGAATGGTCCTCCCTTGCTACTTTTTGAAATAAAAGTAGAAGAGAAGGACAATACATTAAAAAATTGAATCCTTCTCAACTAACAAAAGAAAACACAAAATATAATGCATCATTTTTGGCGGATTTGACTAAAAAAATGTCTAAGCCTATACAGCTGTGCTGAATTCAAAGTAAGGCGGTTCCTGAGTACCTCTGAGCACAGCTCTGTGCCCACGGCGGTGTGACTCAGTGATTAGAGAGGCACTCCTGTCACGTTTGGGATATTAGATTCTGGACAGGGTATGCTCAGGCACAGAAATTAAAAAAGCAAAAAGAGGGGGAGAATTGCAAGCTAAATTAGAGGTCACTTCAGGCTTCCTTGTCTTGCACTGCAAATGCTGCAAAAAAATAGCACAGTGGCAAATGATAAATATACTGGTAATGGTAAATGTAATGGTAAATACATGCCTTTGCTATCTATACTGATTATGGGTATATATGCTTGGTGATACACACACACACATCTAAATACATGGATATGCAGACATGCATAGAATATGTCGCTTTGTAGACTCCAGCAGTGCCTCTGCGACTGTAATGCTATAGCATCGAGTAGACACAACACAGTTACTGTCTACTCAGTTACACAGGACTTGCGTTAAGCTAAAATTGGGACATTTTGACCCAACAGACCAATCTGTTGCTCAGAGCTGCGTTCCCCAAACTGTCAGTGCAGAAGGGCAGGGAGGAGCGGCAGGGGTGCAGCTGGGAGGAGGGGAATCCAGTGAGCTTTTTGGTTTCAGGAATAACAGACTCTGCTGCTGACAGCTGAAGGTTACCCTTCCACTGATAAAGTGAAAATTCAGACTCGTTCATTAAAACATTAGTAACCACTATGATACTCTCCAAATAATAAAATACCTTAAATGATAATGAATTTGCCCTTAAGTGACATGCCTGTGCTAAGAAAATAAATCTGTTGCAAAGCAAGACACCGAAGCTTCACCTCCAAAATTCTGGGCTACCCCTGGCCACACGGCTGTCATGTCTCTCTGGCCGTTATTCCTTTGGCATCTGGTTCCTTCAGTCAGCGCACAGACTGTGTTTTTCTTTTCTCCTTTCTCTCTCATGTATATATTGCACTAATCCCAAGTTAGCATGCTGTTCTAGCTATTAATATTCCACATAACTCTTTCTACAGTAAATTCTGCTTAGAGTTAAAATCAGGTGGCTACTAACAAACGCAAAAATCAGATGTAAGTGGGAGGCAGATACTAAGCACAAGACAGGTTGTTAAGTTACAGCTGAGCAATGTTTATTACCAGTGATGTGTGAATCGGTAATAAACCAACTCATCTTCACCCCTTCTAGCAAAGACTTTGTGTTTGAGAGTTCAATCAATAAATAAATACACCCTCTTCGCTTACGCTTCAGTTACTGTAAACCAAAATTTACTTCATTTACAATATAAACTGTGCTGCTATATTTTGAAAAGCTACTTTCTGGAAGAGAACTAGACTTTTTCTTCTGGTAAAAAAATTATACCAACAGCAAAACTAAGGACTTCAGCTCTGCCTAAAAGTGATTTTTTTGATAAAAGAAAGGCTGACACTACCAAAAAAAGAGAGAAAAGATAGTGAGGTGGAACGTGAAGAGATTCTCTGCAATATGTGGATTGCCTTCCTCGTTTCAGGGGGAGAAAGATGAGAGCCTATTCATCTTTGTCTTTCAAGCAAGTAGGACACAGGTAGGAGTTTGATCGCAGCCAAGTCTAAGGATGTAAGTGAATCAAATTGTATTAGCTAAAGGATCAGTTCTACCATCATTTACACCCCAAAACATATTCACATGCATGGACCATGGTAATTAATTTTACCAATATTTTATTAGGAAACTTTTAAATTCTGTTTTAAAGACATTTAAATAATTTTAAATGTGCTTACGCAAATAGGATCAAAACCATAGATAATACAAAATTTTTGAAATTAATGCTTTGCATCAAAGTGCATCTTCTAAAAGCAACAGGCTATTTAGAGAAATACATCTTGTACTCCGTGGACACTTGTGAAGCCTGCTCTAGTATTTCATCACAGAGATTCCTTGCTTTACACATTATCTAAGGCATAATGCAGGATCATTAGACTAACTTCATTTCAAGAGTAAGATTTTAATTCTGATAAGCTCTCTAGAAGATACACAGGCTACAAAGTATTTTGATAGTTACCCTCTTTCTTCGTTTTGGACCACCATTAATCTTCTCAAAGAGTAAATTCTTGCTCTGGAAGTTGAGAAAAAAAAATACAGCCATTAGACTCATTGCACTCTTCTTTTAAAAGGCTACTTTTGCTGTTACATGTTAGCAGGTTTGGAAGGGTGTGTTTTTTTATGGGAAAGCTAAACCACAAATAAATACGTGGCTATTCCTGCAGTTCTTCAGGAGCAATCAGAGTCTCATCAACAATTCAAAAGCCAGTATTTTTCCATTATGTTGGGGTATATTATCATCCATGTTCAGGCAATCAGTACATATGGTTATATTGATATAGACTGGATGTTCCATATCCCATGATACATGGCATAAACACATAGATTAAAAAAAAAAACCAAACAGTGTGAGGGAGGGGAAGCAGGAGACCTGCCTGCCTGTGGTACATATTTCTATACATTTGAGGTGACAAGAACAGAAGGAAAAAAAAATTCCTTTACAAGGGATTTTCTAATTCCTTTTAAAAACAGCAATCAGCATAATTCCTACTGTTCTGTTGTCTTTGCTTATTCCCTTCTAGATATCAACACTTCCCAGTGCAAAGTTGTGCTGAAAGGAGTTCAGCGCCAACTCCTCCTTTGTTTAAGTAGTGCCTTCAATAACCATTCTAAAAACCATTTGGTCTATAACATTTTTAATGGTGAACCTTTTAAAAACTGCCAGAAACATCTTGGCAGAAGAGAAAGTTATGATGATGAGAAAAGAAAAAAAAACAACAAAAAAACCCAACTCTCTGACCATAGTTTACTTAAGCGCATCCACATATTGTTGTATTTCATACAAGTAGTGAATTCTAATAAAGTCTGGAATAACACACACATGCTCAACACATTTTGTTTCAATTGTGCATTATGAAGAAAAACAAAACCAAACCCTAACCTGAAAATGGAAGAAGAATTACATGTATAAAAGCAGAACACTGTATAAACAAGGCCATTAATTCTGTTATAAACAACTGACCTAACGTTGATTATATAAATAGAAAGTGTAATTCTAGCGCGAGACAAATTCACCAAACACTTCTACCCTCTCTGCAGCCTTGATATGAGAAAAAACAAACATTTTCAAGTGTTACAATGAAATCTGCCAAAATTGTCTGTTTTGTACTTCTCGTGTTCATTAAACCCCAAATTCACAAGGCCTATCTCTTGCCCAACCTCAGTTATTTTGTCTGAGCTGTGCCAAAAGGGAACAGAGATGAAGTTGGCCAAGGGAGACATTCTTGGCTAGTCGTTTATGCAAACTTACTTTGGGAAAACTTAAAATTTAACATTTTAAAGAAACCCATGGATGCATAAATTATTCTCTTTAGGAAACAAAGTACTGCCGAAGCCTCTCTTTGTAAACTATTTGACTATATGCTTTTTGAGAGAGAAAGAATAGTGTTTCTGAAATAAAAGAATTTAACAACTACTGGAGCTAACGTTTCTGTCACTCAGGAAAATTGCTTACAATTGAACTGTTCCTGCTCAGGAAGATTGTATTTTGTTTAGTCTGTTTAGGAATGTTTTAAGACCATAACTACTACTTCAGCATTATGTGGAGCGCAAAGCAAATGAGGTTATGGAGCATGAGCTAAGAGTGCGCTTGTACGCTAATGGCAATCCTGAAAATATGTTCCACTGTGTAAGGGCTTGAGCTCCTCAGCCACCAAACTTTATCCATGAAGTGCTCACCATTCTCATCTCTCACCTATGAGCTGTTAGGAGTGAAGAGGCACCTCTGGAGAGATGCCACACGTGAATTACTACTTACCCCTCACTCCTGCAGGTTCTTTTGCACCCTCCCGGCTACTTGAATTAGATAGAGTACTACAGCTTGGGATTTGGGTGGGAAAAAAATCATATGTTAAAATGCTTGCAACCAGCTAAATAATGTGAGAGAATTACCACTAAGTCTTTCAGAACTCACTGAAATTGGTTGAAGTCAGTAAGAATCTACAGCTCTATAATCTGGATCTACACCATTATTAAGCACAGCCAAAAAAGGAATATTGCAGTTGTACCCATTCAGGAGGGCTTGTTTTTCAGTCAACTTACAGTCTTAATGGAGATACCAAGCATGACAACTTCTAGTACACTAAATATACTACACTGAATTAAACAATCTGTATTTACTGCTTGAAATTGAATGCCAGGCCTATCATAACCCATCCTAATAATCACCACTGTCACCCAGATCTCTAAAAATGTCAGTTGGCAAAGAATGATGCACTTAATGTTGCTCACTATAACTGAAATTGGAATAAAATGAAATTTATGAGTGACTTGCTTTAGGATTTCATTGAGGTTAGGAAGCCAGAGCTGTCAACTTCATTAACAAGGACTAGATTTTATCCCTGCTTCCCATTTGCTTTTCTTTGTACTGTCTTGGATCCCTCCACCATAGCTGATAAGCAAAACTGGCATTATTTCTACCCTGGGAGTGAAAAGTTATCCACTGCTTCAGTAAAAAGAAAAGTTGATGAAAAACATAATTGCTTTTAATTTTCCCTTTGTACTCATTCCGGTGTCAGAGGACACAGCTGAACCTTCCTCCTCTTTTTAATACTTTGTATTTCAATAAATATACAGCTTACATGGAAGCGGTTTTCAGATTTGTATTCTAAATTGTGTATTGTAAATTATCTTCATGTTAAGTCTTTCTGGATGCCAACAACACTTTTTCAGACCATCTAAAGAGTCAAGTTGCAAGGTGTGGAAAAGGCAGACTCAAATGGAAAGTACCTGTCTCCCACAAGGAAAAGTCTGAACTGGTGGGAAATGGAAAAAAATACCAAAACCTCTGTGGCCAGAAATTGTAGAAAATATGGTCACACACTCAGGTAGAAACCTCGAAAAGTCCCTCATCTTACTATTCCCACTGTCCCCTCTGTTTTCTATATCTGAGAAGGAGAGTGTCTTTGGGTCTGTGGACAAAAGGATAAGCTCTGTATCTAACCATATAAACAGAAGCTCTTCCTGAGACTTCCTACACGTCAGCATCATGATATATGGAGAGTTCTCCCAAATGCAGGAAAAGTCTTCCTCTTTCTTCCCTCTCTTAACGCAGTATACGTGATTTATACATTCAAGCCTTCCTATGTATTACAAGTGTTTGCACATAATATTTAGCAACTACACAGAATTATATAAGTACATAGCTTCTAGACATATTTTACCCACGTAAAATGTGTCTGTTGTGCACAGGGTACTGCAGACATCCCACAGCCTTGCAAGCATTAGTGTGTCACCAAAACAAACCAACCTGTTTCTTTCCCATTATTCATGAACAAGCAGGTCTTTTTCTTCTGACCTGCTGGTGCAATTTTGGTTTTACTGTGGTTACGCTAAGGAATGCATGCTGGATCCTTGAAAGGACAAATCAGTGGGAAGTGTAACACTGCCTCAAACGCTCCGTGGCAGGAAAAGGCAGGGGAGAAGCTCCCCCGAGAGCCGTGAGCACACGCCAGCTCACGCGGGTCCAGGAGACACACTGGCTCCAAGGGCTTCAGACAGTGGTGACAGCCCAGCGCCTTCACAGCACGCAGGAGTTAGTGGAAATGCAGTCTGTAAATACGCAGCCGCTACAGCCTCTGGGGCGTCTGGCCTCAGGCTCTTCCATGGGAAAATGAGGAACAACGAGCTGCTGGAGGGCAGAGGGGGTTTTGGTGGGTGGGGGCAGTGGGAGGGTGAGGATGCACGCAGTCACCCGCCAGGCAGCCCGCAGTCAGCTGCGTTGGTCATTTATGACCTAATCCCGATGACGGTCAGTGACCTAAAAGATCAGATCTACTTTATATTCTAGAGTGCTTTTCTGCTCTTATTTTTCCAGAGAGATAAAAATACCAAAACCAACTATAAACCCAGATACTGCTGTATTTGTCTTTTTAATGTGTAGTAGTAATATACAGTGGAGGCAGCGAACAGAGCGATTCTCCCGGATCTCAGCAGAACGTTTGCTCGTGCACATTACCAGCTGTTTCATCTCTAATTAAAAAGATCTGGAGTTGGCTATGCTGCAGCTAGATATGATTACTGTTTAGGACCTAACAGTCTGTTTTAATCCATGCGTGAGCAGTTTTTTCCCCTGAATTAGTAGTGATGGATGGAGAAATGAGAAAGGCCAATATTCGCTAATGATTACCTCCCATTTTTTTAAGTATATATGTTGCTGATGACAACGCAGTATGTAAGCTTGATTCTGAAATACTGCTATAGGCCAAAGATTTAAAGGAGTGCTTTTATAGTCTTCAGAGCGGTATTATGAAAGTAAATTACTTATGAATAATAAGAAAACTCATTATTTGGCATAAATAAGAAAGTTCACCATCTGGTGTTTTTAAAATTAAAACCTTTGATGGTAATTACTTCAAATGCAAGAAGAGTTTCCAAAGTTTGGATTTTTGGCATGATTCTCTCTAGAAATTTAGCACTCACATAAGTAATTAAGACTATAAATCTTACACTGGTTTGATTATGAATGATGAATCATTGTCTCACAATTACAGCAGGAGAAGACACTGCCAAACGTCCGTTTATCAATATATGCTTACAGAGCACTGGTTGAGGGCAGCCTTAAGTAAAGTGTTATAACAACGTAAAATGAGATTCCATGATTTGCTCTAGAAGCATAAATTATGATCATTGTTATTGTTTTCCTGGCGCCTGAAAATGGATTTGGGATTGGACATTTAACTGATGTAACCTAAGATTAAGAAGCAGAGCTCTTTGGAGCCTCTAGCCTGCAGAAATAGTCTAGCTGGAGTTACTGAAGTCCTTGCACACTCGGAGCAAGATTTTTTTCCTTAGTGTAGCTCACTGTATTTATACAATGTGTAAAAGAAGCTTTCAATATAATGTCGTGCACAACCTGAATAGAGGAGGAAGCAGCATCAAGTCCTCCAAATTACTTTAAGCCAGAGAGGATTCCTTAGTGCAGGTTGTCTGGACCTAGGTTTTTGGTTGTTTTTGGGGTTTTTTAAAAAGGTGTTTAGGTACTGCTGCACTCCGTCTTGGGCTTTTTTTGGTTGTGGGTTTGTTTTTTTTTAGCATCTAAGTAGCTGAACAGTGAATAGTCACTGAACATAGATAATCTTTCAAGTTAGGGTTGCCATGTTCTGAAATCTTGGCTGAAATCTGCACTAGTTTTGGTTTTGTGTCCCCTGTACTTTGAAATGTGATTTGTTGCATTCATCAAGCACATGCATAGTTGTCAAGCCTTGGGACAGATAACAAAACATGGGTTTCTACTTTTTATGGGCTTTTCATTTTTTTCATTTTTTTTGAAGGGCAAGTTCACATTTTTTGAGAAGTTTAGGGTGATACTTTTTTCCAGCAATAAGCACAGTATTCTCCTTCTGGGTTCACAGCATCCCACACAGCAGACAATACCCAGCTTCACATGCAACAAAAATAAGCAAGAAGCACATACTTACCCACTTGCCCATGTTGGGATAGTCATGCTCCGGATCAAAAAGGTGTTGGTGCAGCTGGTATTCCCTGCTGAACTCTGCTGTGTCTGGGGTGTTTTCTAGACACCCATCATCAACTACAAAAGCATGTTAGAAAACACTGAGTGCTTAGTAGCTTTGAAACACACAATATATGACACATTTATCAGCAAAATTCTTGAATACAGTTATGCAATTAAGAAACCCAAGTATTTAAGGAACTGGATGACTAGGAAATAGCAAGTATTTTTTTCTTTTGAAAGGAGTTTGTCAGGATATATTTAGTTATTGTTTAAAAAACCAACAAAACACAACCCACAACTTAATGAAACTTAATAAACTAAAATTTATTTCTGAGTTCTCCCCCTCTTTTTTGCTTTTCTTTTAAATTAGTGATTGAGCTTCATTTTACATAGAATTGCATGTAATTCTGATTCAGAAGGGATCCTCATTTCATTTTGAGATGTCCACAGGAAGCTGTAGAAGTTGTTTAGGCAACAATTTTGACACTTATGGTAAAACGATGCTGTGAACAAAGACAGAATTTCCTTCACCAAGTAACTCTTCATGGAACTACATTTCTGGTTTGCTACTTTCTTCAAAATGGCTGAAAATACTTTCTGTGTTCTAAGTTTTCCTAAAAATGTGATGTGGCAGGATTTTTGTGCTTGAAGACCTTTTTGCAGATTGATAACTAATCCGAGGAGTTCAAAAAGCTCCTCTAATCACAATGGATGGTTTCGCAGACAGTATCAGCTTACAGAGTTTTTTCCAAAATAAGTAATCTTTAGATTGTTAAACAAAGATTCAGCAACTTGCAGCCAGAGTAGCTTTTTGGATAGTCTCTCCTGGAGCTCCTGTCTTGTAAGCATGGGGAGCTTGCAGCCCAAGTTCCTCTTAGGTGGACCCAAGGAGGTCCTACTGCCCAGGGCACGATGCTGGGCATCCAGGCAGCTACATCTGCCAGAGCATGGGCACTCCAGAGGACACGCCTGTGGGCTTTCCCTTCTGCCCTTGCATGATGATCACGTTAAAAGGTTGGCAGATGGACTTTCTTTTTTTCCCCCTTAGCTGTGAAACTGTAAAGACTTGACTTAAAAATTAGTTAATTCAATGACCTGAGGAGGTTAGTCTAAGTTCAAGAGATACTGATTTCTCTCTCTTCTCCTTCAAATCAGGGGAAGTTGCCAATAGCAAACAGGGGAGAAGTAACCACACTGGCTAAGTTAACTCAGAAACCATTAAAGTTAACTACAAGCACTTAAAAATTATTTCAGTCTCAGCAGGGGCAGGGTTGCCTCAAGAGAGAAGCAGGTGACAACAGAAATGTGGTAGACCTCCTCAGAGCTTCTGTGCCTTTTGGTGGAAAACACAAAGGGCAGCTGGACATGTGCGTGCCCTCTGCGACTGCTAAGCCAAAAGTCTTCAAGCTCAAGTGCTCCAGGCTTATGTATTCCCGCTGTGGAATGTACATATGTAGACAGTGACTGGAAAAATTGTTTTCCATTAAGCAAATCCACAGACCTGATTGAGGAAGGCCTCCAGTAATTTGTATGCATAATACAGTTTTAACAGTCACCACTTGAATTTCCATTTAAGGCTCTGAAAAACATTTTACTCTAATCCCGGTAGATACTATCTTCAGTCACAGCGTACCTACGACAGAGCCATTTATCTGAGCAGGCAGCACTTCCCTAAGAATCCCCGCTGTTTTCATATCTGACTGTATTAGCTTAGCTAACAACTTTTATTTCACCTAAGAAAGAAAAATTGAAGGGATTTTCAAAGGCATTTGAAATTGTATGCCAGGTTTTTATTTTATTTATCTAATCACTAACAGAAGTCTAATGGACAAGCACAGAAAATAAAGTCCGTGTGTGTGTGTGCGCACACACTTGTGTATGTGAAGAAACCTAAACCCAGCATTTGCAACCTGTCAGACACAGCTATATTGAGCAAAATGGAAGATTACATATTATTTCAGAGGACATACAGCCATCATCACCAAAAGGGCTGCAATAGAAAACAGCAAAGGAGAACTGTTCAAAATTTGGTCATATTTTTGAATGAAATGTAAAAGCACTCTTTGGAAGACTCTTTTTGACACTTACTTTTTATCAATTCTAAGCTAGTTAGAACATTTTAAATAATAACACAGACAACTGTTTTGCATTATCCAAATAAAAGAAAACTAAACAGACAAGATTTTGAAAGGATCTCTTAGCTCACAAATAAAAAATGAGCGAAGAATAGAGAGCTCATTCCCAGTTCCAGCTCCCAAAACAGCCAATGGGTGTTTTACTACTACTTTCAGTACTGAAAAAATCACTCCTTGGCTCAAATAACAGGAAAAGGTTCAATTCCCTTAGGATAATGTTGATATCATGCTCATGGAGTGCTGCTTTAAAGACCCTTCGGCACTAGCCACCCGCATAGCTTGGTATATGTGCAGCTCCAAGACGAGGGACATGCTGCGTGTCTCGGGTACTGTACCACTCCGGCGCTCGGAGGCTGCACTGCTCCTCTGCCAGAGCGAGCCTGCGTGCAAGGAGCTGGGGTCCGTCCACGTAGTTCTCCATTTCTTGGCATGGATGCACCCTCAGTGAGCTATAAAGCCACATGGATTAGAGCCAAGGTATCTTAAATATTGACTCATGGTCAGAGTTGGAGATCAGGGCAGACAGTTTCATTCCTCTTGGCACAATGAAAGTCTCTAAAATAAGGGTAAATCTCATCTGTACAGAATGATAACTTTTTTCAGGGGCCAGCCTAAAAATTAACTCCCCCCAGGAACAAGACAGTATCATAAATCTCACCACTTCTAGTCTGAAGTCAGGATGATTTCTTCCACCTCACCTTCTCTAGCAGTCATATAGCAATACAGAAGGTACACATGCTTAAAAAAAAATAAAAATAATCTCATCTAAACCACCAGATTGCTTGACAGTTCTGCTCTTGGTGTAGAGAATGAAAGAAAACATCTATTGCTGGTCAAGTGCCGTACTACCTAGTACTGAAACAAAAGACAAATATGTACAGTGAAAGCAAAAGTGCAAAGGCTTCAGCAGAATTACCTGTTTTTCCAATAGGGCAGGGATTTGGAGGGTCAGGATACCCTTGATCTTCACTGAAATCCTTTGGTACATTATCTCCCGTCAGCTCAGCCACGATGTTTGGGATATTGCCATAAGGACCCAAGTGCTGGAGACCCTCATGTGCACCACCTAGCAAAGGCAATTTACACACAGTCTTTTTACAAGATTAAAAGTGTCAGTGCTTTAGTTGCTTCAAGTAATCCAGACTTAGATTTAAAAAATACATATATAATCGTTATAGAGACAGATCCAAGTTTAGATTTCAACTATTTGTTTTAGAAATATAAACCTGTGACCTCAATCAGATAATTTAGGTAATGAAAAATAAAACTAGGCAATAAAATAATCCACTTGTTAATTTTAGAGTTGTTTTTTTCCATAACGAAGTTATAGGTAAGAAAATGCAAAGAAACAGAAGACAGTAATGGGACTTAATAAATTTACTGCACAAGCGTAGTCAGTCACTGATACTGTTACTGTGCATTGTAGCAACTAAAAATTGAAGAGGATATGGCAAGACAGCATCACAGCAAGAAGTGTTCAAGACTGAGTTGGATGGATATTTGGGCAGTCTGGTGTCCCTGCCCATGACAGTGGGGTTGGAACTAGATGTTCTTCAAGGTCCCTTCCAACTCAAACCAAAGATGACAAAGTTAATGGCTTTAGAAAGAAATAATGCTATTTGTACAGCCTAGAAATACACTAAATCAGTCATGAGGGGAGCCAAGATATTATGGCAAATTTGGTTGTATACAGCTTGGAAAATTATTTTTAAACCAAACCATTTCTTAGAGGCAAATTTGAGTTTCCTGCAACAATGGTGAAAAGTGATTAAAAGTAAATATTGTTGATGGGAATTCTTGTGCATGTGACTACTACACAGTAGCCATTACAGTATGGAATGTCACATTCAGTGATGTTTACACCTTTACTGGATAGCTCAGTTCTAACACAGGCTTTTATATTTGCCCTGCAGGACTTGGAGCACCATCCTTGCAGGATTACAACACCAGCGTGCAGCAGGTTTTATGACACAGTGGTGAAAGGCTCAATGACACACTTCCTCTTCTTGGGCAAGTGGACACAGCAGCAGTGTGCTACAGCCCTCTTCCACGCATCTCAGCTTGGGTACCTTGCCTTTGACAAGTCGGGTCTTCCATTAAAGTTTTGGGAACCAGGCTCAGGCCATTCTCTCTATACGCCTCTCCACAAATATTTATCTGCTTCAGATCTTTTCTGCTTGCTTTACTGGCCAAATGCCTCTACAGGCTAAAACCCAGCTGCCTGTGGAGTTTTCTAAATACTACTGCACGGTACTCTCTTGAAGTTCAGACAAATAAAAACTTCATTTCAAGCATGCTCTTTTTCCCTGCCATCAGACAGCCACCACACACACACTGCAGTAACAGCTAATGTAGTTAGTGAGCACTGAGATGGTTGTGTGACAGGAGAGCAACATTTTTTTAAAACCCTACAAAATGAGGGATAACAACATACAGTCAACATATAAATTCCACTAACAATGAATAAGAGGAAAAGGAATTTGAAAGATTGGAAAATGTGAGTAGAAGAGTGAACGCAGACACAACTGTTTGGGTAAATAGCACCATCACCATATTATCGCCAAATAGTCTTATTTTCAATTTCTATAATTTTCATATATCCAGAAGATTAAAGCCTCTGAACATGAAAACTGTTCCAGAAGAATCATTCAAGTACCCCGTCCCAACTTACAAATAAATGCTACTAGCCTAAATCATTATTTATACAGCAAGGCATTGTAAGCTAACATAACCACTTTTAAAAAACAATAACATCAGGCAGTCTTGACAAATTTGGCATTCATTCCTACATTTACAAGTGGCAATTGAGTCAAATATCTTGCAAATAACCTGTTGGAACATGGCCTTATACTACCAGAAGCAAGTTAGTCTATAAGCATATATGTTTCAATTTTATTTGCACAATGGACTAAAATCTAATCAACACGCTAATTTTCCTCCTCAAGTAAAAGTTTCTTATTTTGTAATGAAATGGTGAAAGAAAGTTTTACAGATATGTAACAAATACAAAAGTAGCCCTATAAAAAATCTGCGTCTGTGTTATACAAGATTTTCCCTTGTTGCTGACCGTGACACCTGGTACTAAAACCAGAATAGCGTTATATATGCTATGGATTTCATCATGCATTGACAGTCCATCGTTAACACAAAGATGATGCTTGTAAGAGTTGCATAGCTTCACAATAACGCTATGGTGATGAGGTTAAAATAAAAGTATAACATACATTTGATCTAATGTTATTTAATCTAATGTCTAATGTACAGCATAAAAGATTTCTATTGACCTTCTTCACATGAGGATTGATTGCATATATGTACTTAAAAAGCATCAAGTTATGATTCTGCTGTAAACTACAGAACAGCATAATCAATACGTGTTTGAACATCCTGTATACAATGTGGTTTGCTATTGGACAATCCCTCAGATAGAAACATCTCTGTGCTTGTATGTGGTGCAGACCTCTTGGCACCAAAGCTCCATCCATAAAGAAAACAGAGGTACTTAGCAGGCTCCAGTGTGCTATATATACATGTAAGCTTAAACCGCTGCCAAGAATTCCCTTGACTGAGTACAAAACAATCTTTTTATATATTAATATAAATAATTGTTTCCTTTAGGTATAAATGGCCAGGACTGTTTAAGGCTTTTTTTCCTTTCTTTCCAAAAGAGCTGGAAACAACAGCACCTGCTCTGGTGCCACAATTTAGCACATTTCAACAATTTAATAGCATTACCAAAGCTCATTCCTTATAAGCTCTGATAAATTATGCATTCAATATAAACTGCAATAATAAAAATGAAATGCTATTAATATATTAAATCGGGGTATTAGGCACAGTATTTAACAAGCTGCGCTAGTTTTGGTATTGCAATGTTCTTGATTTGAAGAAACATATTAGAATTAAAAGCACTGCAGCTACCAAGTCAAAATATTGCTGTACAAACATACATAGTTGTCTTCAAAACCAGCACAAGATGGGTTGCTCGAACCCAGACCAAACCTTGAGGCAGAGACTGAAAGGAAAAGAGAACACTATTAAATATCAAGGAACTTCTTGTAATTCCCTATCCAAGGGAAGGATGAGAGTGGGAGACATCAGTGTTTAAATTATTTGAACTTGGACTAGCAAAAAATCCAGAACAGAACAGAGAATAGCACTGAGAAAGGATTGGCTAGGTAAATCACAGGTTTTCCCATCTCACCTTATGTCTTGAATGAAACTTGCTTGTATGACACACGCCAGCAAAAAAACCACCCCAAACAACCAGCTTTCATGTGCATGATTTCTGCATGAGCATGCAGCTATTTTATGTTCCTAAAAGATAAACTAGATATTTAAGACTCTTGGACTGAAATATATATGTAGCCATCTTCTGGCACTGTACTTGAACTGTTGCTGAGTGGAAAACAAAACATGGAATAATACCTCTCCCCATTCCTATAATTCTAGAAAAACCTTTACTTGCCTCACCAACTACTGCCATTATCTCAACTGGTGATACTCAGAATGACTAAAAAATTTAAATGCATGCATTTTAGCTAATTTTTTTTGTAGGATCTCTACTGTCTCTGTGGGAAGACAGCACAACCACTCCACTCTGGGGGAAGGGCAGGAGGTGGGGAAGGTGAAGAGAAAAAACCACAAAGAACAACTAGTTTCCTGCCAGTGTATTTTCCCCTGATCCAACACATCCAATGGAAAAGCTCTTAGCCCACTGAATTCCTAGTTGCTGCTACCCACCTGTTGGGAGTGTAAAGCACAACTGAAACAAATCTGCTCTCAGAAGCACTCCTCCACATCAAATACAGACAACACAAGTCACAGTGTAGATAGTGTTACGCACTTACAGATTCAGAAAAGAGATGTTTTGGCCAATCTTAGCACCAAGATACAAAATAAAACAGATCATGAGTGTCAGTGGTGACTCATTACATGCCAGATCCTAAATTTAAGCCCTTTATTAGAGAGTCATGCTAGCTGCCTTAGTTTTCATACTTTTGCTCTTAAACAACATGAAGCAGATTCTTAAAGTGTCCAAGCCCTTCCCAGATGTACAGAGGAATAATCCCCCAAGTAAGATCTGCACCTCTAAGGATTTTGGCCTGTACAAACTCCAAGCACACATAGCTGCAGGGGAACCTTGGTATATCTTATCCCATTTGGGTAAAATTCCTGAGGGAACCATTGCCAGCAAGAGATGGAGTGTACCAAAAATGAATCTGATGTGCCCCTTTTTGCTGATTTTCCCCCTCACACAATACTAGGTACAGGGAATGACAGAAGGGAAATGCTGTGCTGGAGAAGAAGCCTTCACAGGGGAAGACTCCTCTGGCAGCTATTTGCAACTGCCTCGCATTTCACTAAACATGCAAAGCAACTTAGCTGCCTGAAGAACTGGAATAGAGAGCACCCAAGACTGTTCTTCCAAGATTTGTATACTATATTACATCTCTGCTGTAAGTTAGTTTGTGAGATGTAAATAGATACTAATCAGAGACACAATACCATCTTTGCCGCTCTGCAAAATCTTTTCTTGATCTAGACTGTTAGTTCTTATCACTGGGAAAATCTTCAAACACACTTTCCACTGCATCCTCTCTGATACAGAGATGGCTCTTTTTGCTTTCATTGTGACAGCTTTCCGTGCTATCCTGCATATCCACCCCCCAGTCATCTTGCCATATCTACCTTTACTGTGTCACTATCACACTCAAAAGTGATGCCTCATCCCTAAATCAAAGGCAAGCTTGCAAGTGTACTTTCTGGTGCTCTTGTGTCTTAAAATGGGACACCATCCATCAGCTTCCTTTTTCCTTCCATTTATTATGTGCAAGACTCCCCACCATGTAACCTGATTAATTCATACTGTCCAAAAAATCCTGAATGCAAAATAGGCATTTTTGTTTTCCTTACCCTTTCTACCATCACTGAAAGCTTTACAGTCCCAATGCCATTTTCGGTCCCCATCTTCAGCTAGATTCATCTTATGGTCCTATTCCTTGTTGCCGAAATTGATTACAATCAGGAATTGAAAGGCTCTGAAAAAATTGCAAACTATCACATTTTCTCTGTTCCACAGAAGCTTCTAAACAAGTGAATAGGGAAGGAGCAAAACATAGGAGAACCATAGGGGAATGGAAAAATGCATTCAAGAGCATACCTGGGGAAACCTGAGACAACTACAACTATACATACTCAGGCATTCCAGACTCCGCTTCTCTTCTCCTTAATGACACAATTTCTTTTAAAACTATAAAGACTAATTTTCTCTGCAGAAGGACAAATTAATTTTGATTTGCTTTCTAAACACTTAAGTGCATACATAATGTAATTACTGACCTTGCTTTAAATTAATTATTCCATTTTATCCCATACTTTAATTACAAACAGTTAAAATATTTAAGATAATGTAATGCTTTTGTTGCAACATTGGTAGGACGAAAGTAATGCCCATGCCTCCCTCACAATAAATTTATAACAGTAGCTTATATGCCCTTATTATTCATTATTCAAATTGTATACACAATAAAAAGAAATCCAGCAGCTCACTTGCTGACAGAGCACAAAAGCTATCTCTGATGCCTCCCTTGGTTGAACAGTCCTCCAATGGACTGTATTAATTTGCCTTTCAGTCTGAGCAGAATGCTTTCCATGTGGATAAGCTTACCCTTTTTACCAACACAGTGCAATCTGCAGTGTGACGGGATCGCTGCTGTTTGCCGCACAGACTTCCATTTACCACACGTCAGTGGAGTCAAGGGAAAGCACATCCAGCAAGCAACACACGCATCACTAGTGACCACGTGTGCAGCGCTTGGCTCTATGAAACCAGGCAACAAAACGGAGACAGGGATCTGATCTACTTTATCCCATGAGGGATGGGACACCATTCTTCAGATGGTGTCCCATCCCTCTGACTATAGCACTGAAGAAGCCCTATATTCAGTAGCATTGACGTTGGTGCATGAGAAGCCCAAATGCTCCATCAATGTCAACGTACCCAGAGAAAAATATTCCTTTCGATCCTGTAGTGTGAAGCGTGGAGGCATCAAAATTGTCCAGAATGGGACCATATTTTCTACCTACTGCTCCACTGAACTTCATGATCTTCTTGTTCATTTCCCATTCACAGTCGCTTCAATCCTGTTTGCCATGTAGATGGCTCAAAGTCTCAGCTGGTTCCTCAACAGAAGCATTTAAAATCTTCATGTGTGTGACAACTGCCACCTGTGTAATTTGCTAACTCCCTCAAGTGGCCTCATTGTGAGCAACTCCTGAGCCATTGCTTGGTGACCCCGGTATAACCTCACAGCTCCAGCAGCAGAGGCTTTCCTATTCAAAAATTCTGCCAACACAGCCCAAATCAAGACAAAGGTTTTTTGCACCTCAATAAAGCTCTGGCACATGAAGAGGCAAGAGAGCAGTGAGATAAGAGCCCTGCCAGATAAGACCTGGTTCAGCACTGCTCTTTGGCACTGCAAGAGGGACTTTGGCCAGCTAACCTGATGTACTAAAGCATCCTAAGAGGAGAAAACAGCTTCTTCCACCCTCCTGTTCAACAGCTGAGAATATTATTCTTATTCATCTGTGAGGGCGCTGCTGGAAGCATGCAGGACGGGAAACCTCCAGAGAATGCCAGATATCCTATCTCCTGCACACACCACCACCAAGAAAAGCAAACCACTCTTCTTTGCCTGGACTTCTAAAGTATCTTTTAATAGGACCAATTATATTTTTAAAAAGCTTTTCTTACTGCAAGCTAACTTAAAATTCAGATGGGAGCAGGGGAAATACATAAGATTTTGAAAACAATTACAAAAAACTATAAACTCTAATTACCGTGCCCAAGCTTTTACCTTACTCGTGAAATACAAGCAGGGAAAAAAAGTCTCTGAGCTCCTCACAATTTGGCCAATCTTCCACTAGCAGATTTTTTAAAATACTTACGAATTGTATTTCATGGCTAGATCATTTTTTACAATTTCTTAATAAATTTCTACATAGCACCTGTGAACAGTAGAAAATGTTAAGTACTATAAAGCATCAGACAATACAGAAGTTATCATATTCCCTCTCCTCAGGTTACTTACCTCCCTTATTGGGTCATTCCCCTCTAGTAACATGTACAGGAAATATTCTGGATATGTTTGTCTAATCCCATTCTAACTGATTAATTACCTCTAGGTACCTGAGAATCTACTTAATTCTAAAACCCTAAAGACCTGCCACCTTTCTTCCCTGAAAGACTCCCATCTCAACCTGCTTTTTCCTTTGCTGGTATCTATTTGGGCAGCTCCCCAAATTCCCACATGGCAAAGCCCATGGTGGTCACACCTGCAGCCTTCGCTGGATCCTGTCCTTTCTCCTCAAGAGGGAAAGCTGTCAAACACATTGAGGTAGCACAATACCCCATCCACATTGTGATACAAACACCAACTTTGTTTTCTTATTATTCAACACTTGTCATGGCTTGTAAATTCATATAGAAGCAAGGATATTACAGATCAAATTTTCAAACACTTTTCCTTAATAAAATAAAGAACAAATAATGTCAAACCATTTCATTTTCCTGTCTGCAGAGTTATAGGTATAATCATTTCACATGCAATTTCCTCATAGAGCAGAGCCATATCACTTACTCAGATGAAGAAAACCCACTGTAAACCATGGCTGCCATTTGGCAGTGCCAGTTGGCACTGAATTTACAATTTAGAATTAGCATTCTAAATGACCTTTCTTATGACACACACCACTTCCTGACACTCAAATTTCGGCTACATTCGATGTTACAATTTGGGGAGTAAAATACAAAGAAGAAAATAGACACTTTTAGTCAGATCTATACAAATCCACGTGCCTACCATATTAATGTATAAAAAAGTGCAGCTTTACCACTTTAATTTTATGTTACGAATCTGAGGTGTCCATATTAAATTGTGAAACCATATCTCCTAGGCTATTTTAGTAAAGTACAAAAATAAAAAAACCACACACAACACAAAAAAGGAAAAATTAAAACCCAAACCCCAAGCAAACCACCACAAGAAATAAAGAAACAAAACCCTAAACCCTGAAAACAGAGACCAGGAGAGTGACATTGGGGTTCAATTTTTAAATGCCTGGCCCATAATGTAGCATTTGATTAAAGTCATGTGTGCCTCAGCAAAAGCAGTCCCACTGTGAAGGCAAATTTACATTCCCACTGCAGCAGGGCTTTCTCTATAGAACAGATACAATAACCCAAATCCCAAGTGACTGTGTGGTCCCTTTACGCTAACTGGACACTACCAAGTCCCCCTGAAGCTGCAAAATTGTCTGTGGGAGGTCTGTCCCAGCCCAGCGGCACTGCTGTCTCCAGATGCTAGCGCAGAGGTGGTTAACTAGAACCATCCCATTGCCAGGTTTGCTGACCTCCAGATATTCTGAGTGGCAATGGATATCCTAGTCACCCAAGGAAGCCCAAATATATTTGTGTAGAAACACAGCACACATTCACCCAAAATCAAAGCATGCAAAGGCCATTTCTTCACTGGTTTCACTGAGTGCATTCATAAGTGAAAAGTTTTGGCAACTTTCTCAGAGAGAGATTTTAGTCCCTGTAGGAAACCAGTAGCAGTCTTGTTAGGCATGTTACAGGGCAGACAGCGAGGTAATTCCTGCACTGTCTGTCCTAGTTTTCTTATTAGGAAAATGTGAACAAAATAGGCATTGTTAACATGCATGAGAAATCTGCATAATTTTACAGACAGTGGATTTCATGCAAAGTGCTCTTTGTACAGAGTCTGTGCTGATAAGCCGTTAAGTACCAGTTGTTAGTAGAAATGTTAGCATGATGTTCCAGACTGTCCGAGTTTTCTCATCAGGCAAACAGTAACTAACTTTTTCTAAAACAAGAAACAGGTATTTTTTTCTTTCCAAAATACTCAAATAAGCTCAGCCATTTCTCAGTAGCTATAAGCAGTCTCTGCAGGAGCCAAAACCCTCCCTTACCCCTACAAATGCTCAGGATTTAAGATTCATCATTTAGTGTTGTCGTTGAGGCTGACAGCATTACGCCTCTTTTGCGGACTGAAAACTCGAGGTTTTCTGGGCTGTCATGCCAGCACCTTTATCAACCATCACCTTGTTTGAAGTGTTTCTAAGAAAGAAAACCAAACCAGCCAAATCCAACATAAACTACCCAAGAGGTTTCAAGAGGTTTCCCATTGCATTGAATTGTCCAGGAGGCAGTGAAAATTTATGATTATATTTGCCAAATGAAAACAGGACTTCACGTCTCCAGGATGAAGTTCAGTGCTATAAACTGCCCGAGCTGAGCTACTGGTGCCCTCGTGTGTTTAAGTGAGATTTTACTTTTCTGCTACGCATGGCATAACAGTCCTGAAATACACACGATGTATGTAATCCCTCCCCCTTTTCCCAAAAGCCCCTTAAATATTGGCCCAAACTTATTGTAGCTTATTAAGGAAATTAAAATTTTTTAAAAAATCACAGAATCGCAGGGGTTGGAAGGGACCTCGAGAGATCATCGGGTCCACCCCCCCTGCCAAAGCAGGCTCCCTATCTCATATTACACAGATAGGCATCCAGACAAGTCTTGAGTATCTCCAGAGAAGGAGACTCCACCACCTCCCTGGGCAGCCTATTCCACTGCTCTGTCACCCTCACTGTGAAAAAGTTCTTCCGCATGTTGGTGTGGAACTTCCTGTGCTCCAATTTGCATCCATTGCCCCTAGTCCTGTCCCCACAGACCACTGAAAAGGGGCTGGCCAATTCGCCCTGCATCCCCTGCCTAAGATATTTAGAAACATGAATTAGGTCACCCCTAAATCTTCTTTTCTCTAGACTGAACAGTCCCAGCTCTCTCAGCCTGTCCTCATAGGGGAGATGTTCCAGGCCCTTAATCATCTTCGTAGCCCTTCTCTGGACTCTCTCCAGGAGGTCCCTGTCTTTTTTATACCAGGGAGCCCAGAACTGGACACAATACTCCAGGTGGGGCCTGACCAAGGCAGAGCAGAGGGGGAGGATCACCTCCTTAGACCTGCTGGACACACTCTTCCTGATGCATCCCAGGATCCCATTGGCCCTCTTAGCCACCAGGGCACGCTGCTGACTCATAGCCAACCTGTCATCAACCAGGACCCCCAGGTCCTGCTCCACAGAGCTCCTTTCCAGCAGGTCATCCCTCAGCCTGTACTGATACAGTCGGTTATGCCTCCCCAGGTGCAAGACTTTACACTTGCTCTTGTTGAATTTCATTAGGTTTCTCTCTGCCCAGCTCTCCAGCCTGTCCAGGTCTCTCTGGATGGCAGTGCAGTGTTCCTGCGTGTCAGCCACCCCTCACAGCTTTGTGGTTGCTTACCTCAAACTCCCTACCAGGCAGAAAAAAAAAATCCTGTTTTTGAAACATTGAAGGCATTTCTTTATTTTATTCTTTTGTCTTCTATTAATATAGATGCAGCACTCTTCTGATCTATAGGAAACTTGAATATAGCACGGTGGTGATAAACCTAAATGCTAACTACAGAAACACAGCCACTCATTAAAAATTTCTACTCTGTTTTTCTATGTTTTTTCCCCCTCTTTTTTATAAATATCACTGAGTGACTCCAATATAGCTTTCTGAAAAGCTAAGTTAACAAGAACAAATATTAAGAGAAATTAGAATAGTTAATAGGGGTTTGTTACTTTAGGAATCGGGGGTGTGTGCAGAAAGAAAATCTGTTCTGTGGCCAGCAAAAGCCAACTGCTCCTAAGATACCACCTCGGGTGTTAAAAACATCTTCGCCTGACACTCATCACGCAGGATCTGCTTGGCTTCTGCCGTGCTGACACGCACCATCTGCCGGCTGTGGTGCCCAAGTACAGGGAATCAGCCAGTAAATTCCCGTTTTCGTAACGTAATTATCCTGCAAACTGCGTCCACGCAGCTAACAGCGCTGAGGAGGAGAGCTTGTGTTGCCTCCATACCTCCCTGTGGGCTCCGGGTGGAGAAACCCACTCCCACCCAAGAGAGAAAAGCCATCATGCTCACAGCCCTCCGGACCTCTGGGTTCTCCTTAGATTGCGTACAGCTTCAAGTTCAGAGTCATTTCTTTGTACGTTAAGCTCTTGATAGGGCATTTTCTAAACTCTACTGTTTTAGTGAATTGACCTTAGGTCACAGGTATATGGACACATACGAAGGGAAAGAAACAAAGCGTGTGTTTATAGATTTCAACATAAGAAAGGGCGGTAATTTCTTCCCATTAACAGGCTGCACTTTTTCTCCTACCCATTCACAAGAGAAATATCCGGTCACTTAGAAAAGAGAACACATGTTGCTAAAGGCATTTTCTGAAAAGTGTCAATCTTTTTGTTGTCTTCGATACAGAGCAAGTTTGTGGCTTCCCTTACCACAGCCAAGGCAGCCTTAAAGTTTGGTTTTTTAGTGGCGGGGGCAGGGAAGATGGGAAGACCATATATAGTTCTCTGCAACACATCCACCCTCTGTTTTTTAGCATTTTAAAGTCAAATATGATGATTAACACTGGAAAAAATGTAGATAGCTGAGATGGAAAACGGGCATAATTAGGAAACTGCAGATGAACTAACAGCAACAGTATTTTTGCTCCATATAAAATTATTGAAACCTTCTTCAGCTGGAAAAGGTTATTATAATAATCACTCAAGTGAGCAAACATTTCATGATAATCAGGCTGGTAGTATAAACTTGTCTCTATTATGGCAGCCTCAATTTGTTTCCAAAATTCAAAGCTGCAGAAACTAATTTTTCCTGATGGCACCTTGTTTGCAAGCTTACACACATAATGGGTGAAACCAGTGGTACTTCTGGTACCCTGGCTCGGCTGGAGGCGATGGCATCCACAGCTATCAACACTGCTGCAGGCCTACACTGCTGGGGAAGCTTCTGACAAAAACATTTTGTTAAGTAAGGCAGTTTTCTGTAAGAACATCCTCAATTTATTAAGCTCTGCTTGATAAAGTTTTTTTTATACTGAGGTGCTATATCTGGTCCAAATGAGAAACAGACATCATCCAGAATGGTCAGTGGGTTGATGATGAGGATGCAGGCATGGGATGAGTCAGGTTTTGAATTGTCTACACTGGTCACTGCGAACTACAGCGTGAAAAGTGGCTGGAAGTAGATACTGCTTGCAGCTCAGAATTTCTCATAAAAAAGTAAGTTTCATACCCAAACATACTCTCCACTACTTTCAGGCAAAAAACTTCCCAGTGAAGGCAGCACCTCAGGAGAGGAGTTAGTGAATTATCACTTTGCCGTCATGGTGTTTAGGATGAAAACCCTATTTTGTGATGATACGCTATACATTAAACTTCCCTCTTCCCTTCTCCCTTAGCTTTCCCTTCCATTATCCTGCAGACTTTTGTAAGCATTTGCACACAGAATCATTAGCCAGTGATAACAGTGTAACTGTGTTGTGGGGAGTTCATAGGTGAAACCTTCAGAACCTGAAACCTTGACTGATATACTCTAAAAACACATGCAGTAATTTTTTTCTATAGCTCAGCCATAAATCACCTAATGTTCATATGGATACCACTGGGAACATCAATCACAAGTCCTCTCTCAATCTTCCTCAGTACCCCTGTGTCAGCCAACACCTGTGCTACAGACACAAGTTGTTTTGTTTTAACATTACATCCCATGACACTGTTTCATGCACTGTCCAGTTCGCCTCCTTGCACACTGGCCAAGAAGTATTTGAGATACAAGCAAGATGTAAGAGCTCAGCACTATCCACAACACACTTCCAGAAAGTCCTACAGATCTGTTTAACACGAGCAGAGATTGGAGCTTCCTTTTCCAAATAAATTCTGTTTCTAAATCCCATGAAGGAATTTCACAAAACATGTAAGATCCAAAACAAAACAAGAAAAAACAGTTCAGAAGGTTCCCAGTCTTTTTACCATACTGAGCATTACATGTCATCTGCCTGCAACAGGGCAACCCATCACGGGATTCCTTGTTCAAATGACCTATTCCTCACCAGAGGACAAGGTCCCTGCCTCAATCCAGCTTCAATTCTGTTTTGATTAGAAAACATCATCTGACTGGAGTCACCAGGAGGTCAGGAATGCCAGTCTCCTGGCAGTAACTGTGTACTGTGAGACTGTGGAGAAAATAGTAAAAACTGCAGTTTTTACTCAGGCAAATGCTGTATGTTGGAAGTACAGGAATCTCTTACAGAACAGGTCTGTTTTGAACAAAGGTCTTACCAGGCCATTTCAGCAGGTCTGTTTCCAAAGTAGACCCCCTAATAGAAAGTGAGACCCATTGTGCAGGCTTTTCCCAAAATCATGCAAAAAAATAAAGATTGAAAGAGGATAAACCAGAGCACTGTTAACTGATCACTAACCAGTATATTAAATTCTGCAGTCTTTCACAACGTAATAGATAAAATCACTGGTAAAGAATGAAATGGGAGTTTTGTTGGATTAAATATAAACCATGAACTACAGGATAGCTAAAGACAAACTCATGGTGAAAACTTAGTGCATTATATTTACATTTTTAAAAAGCAGTATGAGAATGTATTGTGTAGAATGACACAAAATCAGGTTAATCTTGTAACCTGAACCAATGCTTTCAAAACACTTTCTTAAACTGAAGTTTCTAATCATATACTTCAAGAGATACCTATCTACAGATAAACACAAGAAACCCAAGAAAGAGCAAGGGATTACTATCTGAGAAACTTACCACAAAACACCCTCCGGAAATGTTTATTTGCACATGTAGTTCTACACTGAGTGATGGCCTTCATGTGACAAGGCTTTCTTTTGCTTTTGCAGAGATTTCCTAATAGGCTGTTAAATGTTAATGTCATCCTCATCTGATCAAGGGGGGAATGTTATGACAAATAATTTGTCACTTTTGTGTTTTACTCTGTTCTATACACAGGAGTTTTGTATTTTTTTAAAAAAGGAAAGAAAAGGTGAGGATGTGTTGTTCAACTTATATTTTGTGGAAGACAGCATGGATGACTGCAAAACTGGTATTATTCGAGTCTCACAAGCACCTGAAAAGTTTCAATACTTAAAGAGATTCTTAATTTAGTTTTGCTAACATTATAAGCAGAAAATAATGGCAAACAGATGAGATTAAATATTTGACAGAGAGCCAGATTTGCTTATCTTTTCTAAGGTGGGTTTTGGGAGTTTTGGTTGGTTTTAAGTCTGAGGAAAAAAAGGGGATGGAGAATAAAATTGCTCACTTCTACCAGTCTGTCCTAACTTCTCTACATACAGACTCGTAAGTAGTAACATGTGGCCTGTGCCCTTTCCTTTAAGATGAATCCCTGTCATTTGTTTGCAGAAAGTGTATATCCACCAAAGTTTCTTTAGCAATTATCTCCTAGAAATGCCAGTTCAGCTTTAAACCACTCCTTAACCTCTATTAAGGTAGCTGCATCTCTTTGGCCAAGATAGCCTTAGATCCCAGAGGGGACAAAATAAAGGGCATAGATTTACAAACTTGCTACATTGTGTCAGAGAGGTTTAATTCTGAGAGAATGGGTTTCTGCTCTGTTTTGATGTTTGTGCATAGACTATAATATTTGGAGTTGCATACCTTGAACCTTTTTCTGTAACCCCGAAACAGAAGCTAGTTTGATCATAGTTCAAAGAGTAACACATTGCAACATTATCCTTAACATCTGAGCCAGACAGTTCAGATGGTTTGCGTAGATAGTAGACTGATTGAAAAAAATTAAAATAAAAAACTTTACTCATACTGAGTGAGACCATATATACTGGCCAAAAACCCCAACCTGAGCCCAGAGGATTCATCACAGGAACACCATGTTGAGGTGGATGCAACAAGACAGGCGCCCACATCCTTTGCATCCTGCCTGCAGCCCCGTGCGCTCCTGTCCCGCAGAGGGCTGCACAGCATTCTGCAGCTCATAGGAAGAAACCCCTCACAAAAGCTTTCTCCCTTTACCTCACATGGCATCGCAAATTTTTTTCTTTTTTTTTTCCCTGGCCTGCAAATGTTTCTAAAAATCCATGAGATTTGGGCTCTGTAGCTCACATTTGTTTCATGTGAAACATAGATATTTCTAAACACTGTTGAGAAAGACTTTAGTCTTTTGTTTTGAGGTACTAGAGACCAGACACTTCTAAGACAATGTGACTTTTTCTATAAAGCCTGTGCTTTTTAATCCATTACTACTTCTGCCAAAATCATTACATTAACGAAGGTAAAAGATGGATAATGATTTTTAAAACAAAGATCAGGCAATGCCGTTTTGAAGAAGTCCATTATTTTTAAGCTCAGGATATTCTGCATCTATATGCAAAACAATAATTATTACCAAAAGATACTAATAAATTCATCATAGCTCAAAGTAGAAATTGACTACCTTCAATGCTCTGTGGACCAACTAGATTCATAGCCTGGTGAGCTGGATATTCTACCCGGGGCCTGGCAATGCCCAACTGCTCCATAACCCCATGGAGGAGCCTCTGAATATCTGCTTCAGAAACCCTATCAGGGGTCCTAGGGCTGTGGCTAAAAGATGAAGCCAATCCAAAGGCCATCAGAAATACCATGTTACAAAGCAAGGTGGTCATCATCCTGGTAGTCACTCTTCTCCTGAGAAAAAGAAAGGAAATTAATTATAAATTATTTTTGGGAAAAAAGTCCAGCACAGATGCTGCACATAACTTCTGATCTTACTACTTACTGCACAATCACAGTTAAGTACCACAGCTTCTAGGAGCAGCTGACAGCCGAGCCAGCTGAAAAACGGGCTGGAGTCGGGGGGGTGGGGAAATAGGGTGGATAGGGTCTTTTAAGAAAATTATTAACTAGTAAACTGCAGAAATCAATTTTCTGATTTGCATTTGCCCATAACATTCATTAACAGTCACTGCAAACAAAATGGATCCAGTTTCATTTAATGAGAATATGGAATACGTTTCTCCACCCTCTGCCCCCCCCCCCATGTTTATGATGTGATTTTATAAGGCTCCAGCCTAAAAGCAAAGAACTCTTCAGCCAAGAACTGTGTTTTCCAAGCTCCATTCTTGCATCGTCTGAAAAATTAATCACTAGAAGCTGCTGAGCAACCTGGATTATATTTTATTTGTCCTTAAGACAAGCAGCTTCCTACTTCACATGCATCATGCAGGTTTCATTTGTTGATTGAATCCCTTTCACTAAATGGCTGTACAGCATAGTTTAATCGGGCAACAACCCAACCCAACCCCTCGGAGAGGCTGAATTTTAACGGAGATGCTTGTTTCTTAAAGCTCCTTTTCCTCTCGCATCGAAGAATAATTAAAATGCATAACCTCCAATCCCCTGAGTAAACAAAAAAATCCTCAAGTCCCCCAGGTTCGCCTTAAAACATACACATCTGCCTGCTGTCCCCAAGGCAGACACTAAGATGTCGCCTGCCCCAGCGCCCCCCGCAAGGCACCTGAAAGCGCCTTGGAAGCAAAAATGGCTGAAACTCCCGGGTTGGAGATGCTCCCCGCTCCGCCTGTGCACGGCTCCCCCAACCCACATCTCCGCCTCATCAGCCTCTGCGGGAGAGCGCCGCACGGAAGCCGAGCTGCCCTTTCTCTGTTGGGAAGGGAAAAGCCTGCTTTCGGCACAAGCTTCCCCGGTGACATGCAGACGAGCAGGGCTGCCGCTCCGCCGACTGCTCCACCCCGCACCCGTGCGCTGCGCGTTTGGAAAGCTAGACTGTGGTCTCCGTCCCGTCCCGTCCCACCCAGGGCAGCTCAGCAGCGGCTCGTAGCCCTCCGATCCGGTCGGGTTCGGCCCAAGCCCCGCCGCCGACCCCCGGGAGCGTCGCACTCACCTCCCGCTCCTGGCGCGACTCCGCGGGGTGCGGCGGCTCTGCTCCGCGCATCCTCTGTGCGTAGCCACGGCCCCTCGCCCCGCTCCCCCCCGCTGCCGGCCCCGCCAGCTCCTCGCGGGTACCTGCCACGACCGTGTGGTGCTGCACGGACCTGGCCGGTTAAGATGACACAGAGCTTGGGGTGGGGGCAAGGGGATATTCGAGATCTCCCTTTTCAGCTCAACACAATAAGTGGCGTTGGTGGCAGATTAACAGCTGCAGAAATAAAACATGACATTCCTAGGACCATGCCCAGTTCCCCACTGCAGTTTCTCTGCCTGGGATAATAATCAATATCATGCTTACAGAACGATAGCTTTACCACCAGGTAACGACATGGCAACCATCTCTAAGCACTTGCAGGTAAAGGTTTCCAGGGTAAGCAAATCCACATGCATCATCCATAGCAGAGGTTAACAAAAGCAATTTAGCAAGATCCTTTTGCAGTTAAGTCTATCATGTAATAGGAGTTGACAAAATAGTAATTTCTAAAGACATTAGGTAACATCTTCACTGCAACTGACATGAGCGTGACATGCTCCCTCTTAGGATAACTACAGAAAAACTCTGACTTTATAACCCACAACAGGCTGATGAACTACACCTTCAAATGCAGATTACTCTGGCTTTTTGCTGGTCTCTAGTACATTACATGCTTGTCACTTGCAGGATTGGGCTCCATCAGGCACCTAGTCTTTCTACAAAGCCTGATTAACTTTACATAATGGATGTGTGCATGTTTTGGGTTTGCATGAATAAAATTGAGCCTGGGAAGGCGGGGGGGG
>VZTU01004652.1:2501-30858 GCA_013400835.1 Zapornia atra | reverse complement strand
GGGTGGGGTGGGGTGGATGTGTAGTAAGATCATTATCCTACTCTGTTGTGATTCAGTAATAAATTAGACACATTTCATTCCATGTTGAGTCCCTTTTGACCATGATATTAATTGCTAAATGAGCTCTTCCTGTTCTCATCTCAATCCAAAAGCCTCTCATTTTGTCCCATGCCTAGCTGAGGTGGGGAGCAATAGAACAGCTTCTGTGGGCACCTGCCTCAAGGCGGGGTCAACCCAGTGGTGTGCAAACTGTTGAGTAAAAAATCTACAATTTTCTTTGACAATCTTTCCTGGTGTTTAAGGGGGTGTTTGCTTTTATTTATTTTTTTTTCAGGTCCCTACCACCCTTTCCCCCACAGCTTTATCTCTTCATTCAGTTGCCCTGCTCCCCCCTCCCCCACTGTCTCTCAGTTCCAGTCCTCCACAGGGTCACAAGCCTACCCCCAGCAAACCCGTTCCAGCACAAATCTCTTGCTCAGCTCTGTCTCTGTCTCCCTGGGCTGCAAGTGCTGGCAGGTCACAGCATCTTCTCTGTCTCCACCTGCTCCATGCAGTGTGGAGCCTCTCCATGGGCTGCAAGTGGGGTCTCAGCCTTTTCTATGAGCTGCAGGGGGACACCCCCTCCCCTGTGGGTTTCTGCACAGGCTCCAGGGGCATCATTCTCTCCAGCACCTGGGGTGTCTGCACAGCTTGTTACATCTTCTCTCTCCCTTCTCCAGTGGCAAAATGCACCTGCTTGTGTTTTTCTTTCTCCTTTACATGATTCCCAGAGGCACTGTGACCATCACCGATTGGCTCAGCCCTGGTCAGCAGCGACTCTGGCCTGGAATTGGCTGATGTTTACTGTCAGGGGCCTGCAGAGCTTCTAGCTGCTTCTTACAGCAACCATCTTTTGCAGCCTCCATTCTCTGCCAGTACCCAGCCACGCAGAACTGCAACACAGAAAAAACTCTGAAATCTTGCTCTTTGAAACACAAATTGATGTGACTACTCACCATTTCAGAAGGAGTAAGATCTCATTTTCTTCCTCACAACATTGCCTTTATCTCCTTCTGTCCCATTCCTATTTCCAACCTCCTTACATCAGCTATGACCCTTATTTGCCTCAGTAAAAAACAAAGTTTAGTACTCTGGTGCCTGCATTCAACTTACCAAGGGATCAGCTAGCACCAGCTAATGGCAGAGTTTAGGAACACACAGCTGAGAGGAGCAGCTTCCTCTTTGGACAGCAGTGAACTGTTAGAGGAGCTCCTTTATCCTGAAGCTCCCAATACTTAGCCGTAACACCAAGAGATCCTGTTAAGGTGCTCTCATGGCTCTTTCCATAGTGATCAGCAACAGTGAGGCAGCTCAGCTGGGCATGAGGGGCAGGTTTCCATCAGAGCATTGAACTTAACCAATACAGCTAGTATGGTGGTAGTTACATGTGGGAGGTGGTAAGGAAGAGAAAGCAAGTGGAACCGTTCCTTTAATTGACATATATATCACTCGAGAAGCTTAGAAGCCTACTCCTGCTAACTTACATTGCACTGTGCTAGTTGTGTATTGTAAATACATGTTGGTGGCTCTCACAAGGAGAGCCAGAACAGTCACCTTCGACTTCAGTATTTTCAAGCTTACTCATTTATGTCCACAGTCTACAAATGACAATGTAATCTAAATTTCTGAATTGTTACAGAACAGGCTCAGAAAAGGGACAAACCCAATGGTTTTATTAAAACCAAAAGTATCCAATGCTTTCAGCTCTTACATTTTGCCAATAAGCTATTTGCACATACAGAAAGCTCATTAACAGTTTAGTTTCAAGTGTCCACTCTTAAATAATTTTACCATTGATGACAGACATAAACAGTTTTCATTCCCAAAGTTGTAAACATTTGCTTGTGCAAGTCAAGATTTAACACACTATGGCTTCTTACACTTATTTCTTGCAACATTATCAGCATCTAAGACCTGCTTCTGCACCATCTAATCAACACTAGTCTATTGCTCTAAAAATAAGTTAAAATCTTCCTCTCATATTAAGATAAAACATTCAACTGCTCACAACTGAAAATACTGGGTACCTATTGCAAAACATATAGCTGGATGAAGTTAAGACGCTTCACTCTTGCATAAACTGTACGTTTTTCATGTGCTCTAATAATCCTCCAGTGTGCATACACACACCAATTTACCTACTCAAAGAAAGCACCTCCCAATTTACTCCAATAGAACTTAAAGAACCGTAAGTAGTAGAGCTGGTGTAGAACTACACTATACTTAAAACTAAGTATCAAATCAATTTAACAACCAATACTCAGCATCAAGACATTTACCTTTCATGACTGTTGTTTTAAATGTCTCAATTTTTCAAAAAGCTTGGTACTTGGTCTAACCACTGCAAAAACAGTCTTGGGAGACGCATGGTTTTTAGAAGCTGAGAGAATCATACATGAGATCAACAAAAATTTCTAAGACCAGGTTACTTCTGTTTTAGAATAAATTTGGAGGAACTGACTAGCATTTACAAAACTTTCAGTAAATGAAGACAACCTCAACATAAAACAAGTTTTTAAGGGTACAAGTCACAGACTTGTACAGTTAAAAAATGACAAATAATTAGAGCTAAAAAAGAAATCATATAGATTTAGATTTTCTAAAAGTTAGCAAGTTACAATAAACCCATTTAGCCATCATATTTGATCTTACAAGTCTACGGGCTTTGCAGTTGGTAGCAGTTTCCCTTTCGATATTGGATTCTTTGGGGAGCCTCTATAACGAACTCTTTCTTTTCCTAAAGCATTTCTTGTGATTGTAGATTTTTCTGAGGCAGCACCTGGGATATTTATACTTGCATTAACTTTTAAACTGGATTTCACTGTTTCATGGTTTGTTAGATCTTCTAGAACAGACTTTGATGGATGAACAGTTGCTTTCTGTCCGTGGCTTCCAGCAGTTCTGACAGAAACATCAGGCTTGTCTGATGGATTTAACAGCCTGGAACAAGATTTGGATGTTAAGTCCAGATGCTTATGAGATATAGAAACTTGGTCATACATACTTTCACTCCTGATTGGCAAACCCACAGAATTCTTTGAGGATTTTTCTGTGTGGGAGAACAGTGCAGAATCATAGCTCTGAGATTTAACAAGGGGTGAGCCAACATCACTTGCTTTAAGCAGCTGAGAGTTTACAGATCTTCTGTTAGCCTCCAATAAAGAATTAATTCTTCTTACAGACTGTCTAACAGGAGTACGCTGAAACTTAAGAGGTGGTTTAGCTTTGCTTGCAGAACTCAAATCATTCAATGAAAGCTTGTTGAACCACTGTACATGGTCAGAGACCTTTCCATGGTCAGAAACAGTTGATGTTTTAGTTAAAGTTTTATCACAATTTTCAGCTTGCAAGCATTGGTTGCCTACTTCATTTTGGGATTTAGGCAGCTGCGAAGTCGGAAGCTGCCCTGCTGCAGACATTTGAAAGGTATCTCCTTCCAGATTACAGCATTTTACTATACTGTTTTCAGCTGTTTGTGAGTGTGCTAATTCTATTTCCTTTTTTCTTCTGAAGGAATCTAATTTGTGTAAGCCCTCTTTTGATGAGCTGCTCTGAACAGTCAACTTGTTTTCCTTAGGCAACGCTTGAGGCACAGGAAGTTCTGTTACATTTTTTATATCTGGTTTTGGGACTTCAAGTTGAATCTCTATAGAAGTTTTGAAATTTCTCTTCTCTAAAACTTCAATTTCTTTTTTTTGTGATTGCTGTTTATCAGTAGCATAAGATTGATTACACTGGTGCAACAGCTCTCTGGATTTTGTATTTGCTGAATTTTCAGAAGCTTCTTCAGCTAACAATTCTTTCTCTGGACTGAGCCCTGTGTGACACAGAATTTCATTTAATGTTTCACCTGCTGCATCTGAGAAGGAAGATTTTGTATCACTTATCAAATTGTGAAGATTACTTCCGGATGCAGAGAAGGCTTGCTTAACTTTCAGTAATGTTTCCGCAGTTGAATTGCTTCCCTCTTCACAAAGTGAAAGTTCTAAGCTGTTGTCTTGTTCACTTACAGTTGTGGATTTGAATTCAACTGGAATAACTGGTGGGTTCCCAAGTATCAAAACAGATTCTGAAGAACCATTTCCCATTTCAGGGTGCCCTGGCAGAATTCCCTCATTCCGGCTGATTGTCTGAGATTCTTTAACAGTAGGACTATACCATGACATTCGGTGAAGTACTTTATCATGATATTTTGGAGTCAGTAGGTTTTCTTCTGACTTGCTCATATTCTTTGAACCTTAAAATAAATATCACCACATGTAAGTACAGTGTGTTGCAATTTTAATGATTATAGGAAAGATTGTTGCTAAAGTCCCCCAATTATCAAAGCAGCGCTGAATTTAAAAGTGACATTACTCCCTTAAGTTAGGGATGTGAAAAAGGTTGTAATATTAAGAATTGAAATAACTTATCTTGTCTTGCTTAACTAACAGCAGAACAAACTGCTAAAATACTAGAAATACAAACAGGCCTGTCCTAAACAGAATCTTTTTCCCCAGGAGACATAGACATTCAAGTAACTTTTGTCCTACTAGCTAGAAGCGCTTTTAAATCAAATTGCTTTTATACCATTATCCGTAAAGTTCCTTTCACTTTTTATAAGGTGAAAAGTTTTCCTTCTCTAATGCATCCTGTTACTTACTTTTCTTAGGGAATTTGTCACTGATACATGGGCTGAAGAGCACTTCTCTTTTTGCATGTTCAGTTCTGCTTTCCAAGCCTTGTTGACTTGCAAGACGCCTTCCGATATTTTCAGATCTATTACCAACCGCACATCCTGACACAATATTCTTGAACAAACAAGATGTGTTAACTATTTCATATAAACTTGTAATTTAGAACCTCATTTACAGATGAGCCTCCAGAAAAAGGCTACACAAAAATTAGTCATAGCAGCTTTTTCTTGACCATACTTCATCTTCCCTCGATTCTCTGTAGGGAACAACGCACCTGCAGTTAGGCTTAACTGCACTCTGAACACAGTGATTCCGCACACAGGCTCTGTAACATCAGAATTTAAGGAACAGCAAGACAAGTGTGGTGGGTTGATCCCAGCTAGTAAGTAAGCTCCCATCCAGTCACTCTCTAACAGGATGAAGGAGAGAAGTAGAAAGGCAAAAAGGAGGTGTGTGGGGAATGGGGGTTGTGACAGGTGACGGGACAAGGATAAAAGGACTCAAAACCCACAAGTGAGGAGGGAAAAAAAAAAAAGGCAAAAAAGGACTCAGGAAAACAGGTAGATTGATGCCCAGCCAGCCCCTGAGTAGTGGCTACTTTGCAAAAGCTCCCTCCCCACAGGCATGGTATAGTTCCTTGGTCAACTCAGGACAGCTGTCCCATCTGCCCCTCCACCAGCCAAACCTAGTACAAGCTGATCAGTTACTGTTACTACTAAATACTATCAGTTAAGAAAACAAGCCTGAGGCTTCCTCTTGTACTTGACAGCAGGTCCAGTTATGCTGTGAATACTCCATTATCAAGTAAATTTTCCTACTGAAAAGCAATGCCCAAAATTTAGGATTAAAATTTGTACAATAACAGGAAAATTAGATTGGAAGCAGAATACTCACCACTTCTCTGTTGCTTTTCCCCAAACCAAACTTCAAGCGTAAGGACCTACGAACCATTTCTTTTCTGCTAACCTTTGGAGAAAAACAACCCGTCTTTCCTGATTCAGCTCTGGGAGGACAGAGGGGAAGAAGTCACACAAAAATCTCTTTAGGAAGGTGATGAAAACATCCTAACGATTATGGCTGTTTCCTCTAGTTTCACTACTTCTATTGCCTTCTTGACCAAAATTTTTAGTAGGCACAGGAGGCAACTATACCACATCTTATTTTGGTTTGAGCTCTACTTTGCCATGTTGAAAGATCTGATGATTTTAAGGTTGCTATAAAATTGGTATGTTTTGAACATCAAAACAATCATTTTAAAGACAGATTGAGATTTTACACATCAGTAGTCAAGAGGTCTAGACCTACATCTCCAAATTATCTTTAGTTTCTAAGAGTTATGGTAAGTTACCTGTATAATTTTTTGTTTGCATGTCTCTTACTTCTGTTTCCTGTACTGGACAGATGATTTTCACCAGCAGTTGAAGGAGACAGTGAGGTTTGTGATGACTCAAGAGACACACAAGGGCTTGCTTCAAACTTAACTACAGGAACAAAACCATAAGTACACGACCTTAAAACAGTCACATTTCTCATATAAAGACATAACAGTTAATACAATGAAGACTAGTTTTTTTAAACAGCACAGATTTGCTTATTTTGTGGAGTCCTAGCTTGAAATGACTTTGAATTCCATTTTTTAAATATTAAATGAAGCTATTGTTTGTAGTATCCATATAAATGGATGGATTACAGTTAATTGCATGCTACTAATATCACTACCTAAATTAAGTTTCCACACTATCACCAGATGAATTCCTCAAATTTAAGAGCTTAAGAAAAATTGATTCAATCTTAATATTATTCGTAGCATGTGGGTGGTTTTTTTACATAGTTCAAGAAACAACAAATGAAAGAGTTGCTATTCTAAAAACTTTTACACAAGAGATGCATTATTACTATTTTTAAAATGTGTTATTGCTTTAGTTTGCTTATCCATAGAAATAAGAGTTTCATAGTGAGTATGAAGTAATAAAGAAGTCTTATACCATTCAATTGAGGGGGAAAAGAAATATTTTCCAGGAAAACAAATAAACAGTAAAAAGAAAAATTTCTAGATTGGCTAATTTCAGCTGGCAGCATATTAAGGAACTGAACAAAAACAAGATTCACAGAACAGCCTGACAGTTGGAAGCACTCTAGTAGAATTAAGTGAAATTAAAGCATTGTCAAACAAAAGTATAAACTTCTTCTATAGAATGAGATTATTTAGTTATTCTCTAGAGAAAAATGTATTCAAGAAAGAACTTTTATAATAACAACAATTACATTTCATGTAGAGCTAAGACCAGCTATTGATATAAGTATTTAGAAGACAAAAGGCAGCCACAATTTTCAAAAGCTTGGAGGTATAGCTAGCCTTCATAGATTTGGGTGCCAAGATAGAAACACAAGTCTAACCTAGGTGCTACAGAGGACATCACAATTGCAGATAAGAGGACATCACAATTGCAAATTTGAGAGATTACTAGAACAGAAGACAAAGCGAATTTTGCTTTTGCTCAATCCATGTGAAATGGCAGTCACTATGAACACATACACCTTACTAAGACAAGAAAGTAGTGCAGGGAATGCTGTTAGTTGATTAGCAATGACTGCTTAACAAGAACAAGCCTATACGTTTAAAGTAAAAGCCACAAACAGCCAGTTCAAGCAGCAAGAAGAAAACAAAGGCACTGTACCTGATGCTGGTGTTGAGCTACTATTAAAAATGCTACTTGGTAACAACTCAAAAGCAAAATTATGCTTAAAAGATCTTCTCTTCTTGCTGGACAAGGCCTGATAACAATCAGCTGGAAGCTTACGCTTGGTATTTGGAGTAAGAACCACTGGAGTCACCGATGAAAGGACTGAAATTAAGAAAAACCAAATCTGCTATAACAGCTTAAAAGGTTGCTTACTAAACTATAACAGTTGTTTTGAATTTTTTTCTGAAGTCTGAAAGAAAACCGTTGTAAAAGTTTAGCCAAAATGCATGCATTCTGAACAGGCAAAGCAATCAGTATAGCTTAGTGAGGTGGTGTTGTTGGGTGGGGTTTTTGGTTTTTTTCCAAGTTAAGAGTACCAGAAAGGAAAATCCCAACTCACACATTGATAAAATAATGTAGGCACTAGGACGGAAAAAAAAGGTAGAGTAATCTTCTGTAAGTTTAAGAGACAAAGAAAGAATGAAGTAAGATTTGGTCCTCACAACTCATTCCCAAGATGATTATCTGATGCACACTAAGGCCTCAGCACTACTGCCCTGAAGCCTTAGTGTGCATCAGATAAATGCATCAGCCAAGTTCAGTTGTGCAATCTGGGAACCGCAGGGTCTGCTGCTGCAGTGATTGAAGCTGCTCAAAAAGCTACAGTAAATGCAGTATCCTCAATAAATATGTACTATATTCAAAGTTTCAAACAATTCAAACATAACCATTTCTGTTCAACTAAGTTCTAGTTCTTCAGTTTTAAAAAACTGAATTACAGTTGACAAATTCAGAAGATACTGCATGGGCTTTATTTAGTACAAATGCACCAATACCTACCGCTTCTGTCTTGTTGAGGTGTAGTGGAGGGTGTTCTGTTAGATTTAAATTTATTCAATGCTCCACTAACAATATCTGAAATGCAAGACACACCGAGCAATCAAATTCAAATATGAAGTTTGTCTTGCTCTATTTTAAACTCAAATTTAATTCGCAGTCTTTCAGAAGAAAAATAAAGCACATCAGTTTAAATGGTTGCTTTCTGTAGGGAAAGCTATAGTCCAGATCTCACCAACATGGTTTTTGTTGCAATAGCTGAAAGAATATATTTTCCTTTTAATAAATAGTTAATGCACAGAAAACAGATGTTTCTAAAAGAAAATTCTACTCCCATTACAAAATTAGATGCTTTCTGATTTCTTCAATCAAAGTCTCCAGAGTTCGAAGGGACCCATAAGGATCATTGAGCCCATCTTCTGGCTCCACACAGAGCCAGCCAAGTCAGAGCATGTGACTGAGTGCATCATCCAGAAACTTCTTGACCTCAGTCAAGCTTGGTGCTGTGACTACTTCCCTGGGGAGCCTGTTCCAGTGCCAACCAGGCACTAGAAGGCAAATCTAGAAAGTATCCAATGAAGTCTGTCTCACAAAGTCTCACAGAATTCCTCCTCTACTGGACAGTCATCTTGAAGCTGAGCTTTGAAGTTACACCCAAATAGGAGCATGAAATTTCGGTCTTGCAGAGCAGCAACATATATTTTTGTTAACAATGTGGTTTTGGCTTGGGGTGTTTTATTTTTGTGGGGTTTGTTGGGGGGTGGGGGTGATGGGCAAGGAGCAGTTACGGCAAAATTAAACCCAGCAGAGACAATACATAAAGTTTTACTGGTTTTCCTGCTCTCAGAAGTGTAAAATTGAAGTATTTATGTTAAGTGCTATTGCAATGTACATTGGTATTTCCATGTGTTCATAGCAAAGCTTTACAGTACTACTTATGGTATATGGTAAAAATAGATCTTCGACAGTAAATAGTGTAGTACTACTGCTTTACTAGCTGTTAAGAAAGATTAGAAGCTGCTTACTACCAGAACCTATTCTACAGAATAAATTCTAACCTTTTCTCCTCAAAGTTTTAACATTCACAAATATTTGTCACTGCAACTCCATGGTGATTTCCCTTGTTCACAGTAGAAAGTTTTGTTACACTAAAAACCCCAACCCAAACAACCCATGCCTTGGCTATAATAAAAGTCTTAGTTTCAACTGTTGTCAGGTTTAATATTCCAGGTACATACTCCTAATTTTTAATAGCAACACACACAAGATCATGGATTCAAGTCCAGCTAAGCACAGGTATTCCATAGTATTTCGTCAAAGAGAATGCAGAAAAGCAAAGAATATACCATTTGATTGTCCACATTTGCTAAAAAAAAATCCCCAAACTATTCAATAGCTACACTGCAAAGAAACATCAGATCGGTATCAGAGGACAGAGTATTCAATACTCAATTCAGACTTACACGTCAAAACACAAATTACTAACTGAAAACATCTGCCATTTATATCCTTGCATTCTCATGACCTGGCTTTAAGGTACACAATGTCTTTCAGTGGCCAAGTATAACTTCAAAACAAGCAAAAATAATTTTTTACTTTGTCAGCATTCTGCAACAGGATATGAAGTTGACTCAAGAAGCTGGAACGTTAATTTGGCTTCACAAATTGGTAGACAACAGGCATACTAAAACTCAGAGTAAACACACAGTAAAGTGATGTGATTACAGAAGTTTTATCTATATTTTGCAAATCAAACCCACCAGATTTCACAGGAATCTATGCTGCTTGTGGAAAAAGTGAGTGCTTATGATCAGCATACCTGAAGTCTCAAAATAATCCTATTTTATTTGCTGAAAGTTTCACACAACATACCTACCCCCAACACTTCGGTGCCTCCTCTTCTTACATTCACTGGGAGATTCATTTTCACTGTCTTCATGGCCCCACAGTGAGGGAGTAGATTGAAAGGCATCAACACCTAACATCGCGGGAATCTTTTCCAAGATAAACTGTGGTACTCGTCCTGAATAAGTTGAGAAATATGTATTAAAAAAAAAAAATAAAATTGAAAGTTCAACAGTGAAGCTGTATACAAACATGAACAAGAAGAAATTTTGATTAATATTTATCATCTTACCTATTTCTGCTGCATGGTCAATAAGTGTTTGCACAACAGCAGCTTGCATGCGAACTTTTTTTTCTGTACTGGATGACATCTTTTCATTTTCATTTGAGTGTAAGAGGTTGGGAGCAAAAATCACTGCCAGATTACTGCTATCCATTCTGTTTTCATCAGATCTGAACAAGAAAAGTTTGTTAGTTTGCTTTTGTTTTGTTGGGGTTTTTTTAAACATAAATAATCAGGACATAATTAGTGGAGAGAGAAGAGACCAAATAAGGCAAATGCAATTGAAAAAAATAAATGCTGACATACTAAGATTAATGTGATACACACTCCAGGCCAGGCAACTGCATGACTATGGTATTGAAACCAAGAGGTTCTAGACACTGTTCAGTTTTGGGGAATACAAAGGTATCAGATAATGTTATCAGTCACTCCTTTTGCTTTCCCAAGAAGGAAATATAGCTATGAAAGAATGGAACAAAGTTGAGTGTCCAGGAAAATAAGGTTTCATAAAGAAAACACGTTAGTCAAAGACCATGACTGAATTCTGGTGAATGACTGCAGATGAAGTTTGAAGTCACAAACTACCCACAGAAAGCTACAGCAGTTGCCTGGGAAGAGAGGCCGTTAAAGGTACCGGGAGCTGTTTACAAGCACTCTATTTACACTGACCTTTGGGAGACAGTTCTCAGAAAGTTGAAAAAGTATCTCAAAGCTTCAATTGTTCTGTCTGCCATCAAACAAGACAGCAACACAGTTGCAGTTTTCTTTTCATTTCCTAGCTGCTGGGCTTTCAAAAGGCCTTCCTGCAGGTGAGTTGGAAGGATGGGTTCTGGCAGCTCTCTAAAGAACTGCTTAAGAAGCCCTGCAACATCACATGGCAGCGCAGTCGAGATGCAGTTTTCACCATGATCCAGTTTACTCTGAAATTGTTCAGAAGAAGCACAATTTGAAGTCTTCAACATACCATTAGATTTGTAAATTTGGGCATTATTCCTCTAGCCCTTATCAGAAGGGACAGTCACATCTTCCTCATTTTTAGTTTCCGCCTTGTCACATTTTACTTAACTACAGCATCTACAAAGAGCAGCAGACAATGTTCTTGGACCACGTGCATTAATTCACAGGTTTCCCATGTATACATCCTGCTGGGAGAACACTGCTGAACAAACCCCCCTCACAGTACTCAGTGTGCAGAACTGCTAAGAAGTTTGTTCAGTCACAAGTATATTCTCACCATGTGGACAGCTGAAAATTTTCCAAGAAAAAAAAAAACAAAGCCAAACAAAGGGTGAAGTTCATCAGTTTCTGGACTAGATCCTCTCAATTCTAGAGCAGGTACTGTTACCAGTCTACTTCCAAGAACTAAAACACACCAATGGATATACAGAAATGCAGCTTATTAAGGGGGGGAAAAAACCCAAACAGTGAAAGAAGAAGGCTTTAGAGAATACCTTTAAAGTTTTCAAACGAACAAGAGATCCAGACTTTCTGAAGAGTCCCTCGGTATGAACATGTTCTTCCAAATATGCACAAGTATCAACAAGGAAACTGAGGAAAGAACAGTAACGTATTCTGAAACTCGGAATAAAGCTTGTATTTTCCAGAAACACGATTTCATGATAAACAGAGAAGACTTAATGTATAGAATAGCTTTCCCCAGTGATAAGAAATAGAAATAAACCAGAGAGCTCTGTGGCTCTGAATTCCCCACCTAACTTCTGCATCCCTCCTTCCCCACCAGAACTATTCTTATATCCCCCATGTAAGCTTTAGCAGGCCTGGAATAAATAGCAAGTTCCCTCTTCTGACAAGAGTTCAATGCTACAAAGAGAGAAGAAGTAGTGTAAATCTAAGCATACAATGTTGATTTACCTTGGAACATAACCATATTCTGGCACAAGTGCTTGTGGTAATGCATGAAAAGATATTCCAAAAATTTTACCCTAAAATACAAAATTCAATTAATGTTATTTAAAAATTGATAGGATTATCAACTACATATTACAGGAAAGCATGTATTCCACTCAGTACAAACAGAAGGGTAGTTTAAAAAAAAAAAAAAGACAACAAAGTCTTTCAGGTAAAACAGATAAGAGGTATTGTCAGGAAAAGCACTATGCCCTTTAGATAGCTGAGCTGATTGATTGCTCAAGCTGACCTGATCCTAGTTACAAGTAACACCCTAGATTACAGTGAAAGAATAGAAAGGTTTGCTGGAGCCTGTTTTGCACTTTTTATTTTACAAGGACTGTATTCCCCCGAGTCAGTAAGGATATTAAACAGATTGTTCTGAAATCTCACCTTACTTTGACACTTGAACTAACTTTTTTTTTTAAAAAAAGTATTATTTTGCTTCATCTGAGACATTCAAGATTACTGTTTCTGGGGGGAATTAACTCCACATAACAGTCTAGGAAACTGGGAACTTTCATATTTAATATTTGTATTTAAGAAACCATTACAACTTTACTGTCCTACAGCAAGACATCGAAGTATGTGTTACATATCAGAAAATAAGTGATTGCTTCAGTCATTACTACTGATGTCCACCTACAGCACTTTTTTGGACATGCTTAGGCAAGGTTTGTGGGCAGCTGGTTCTGTGGTGTTACATGTTTCAGCGTAACAACTTGTACGTTTATTTCTTTGCCCCACTTTTTTATTTAGAGCATGCAAGCCCGTCCCTCCCCCAAGCAGAAGAGGATTGGGATCTCACCCAACTTGCTATCAGAGATGAATGCAAGCTCTTGGCCATTTATACCTGAAATTCAAAGTGCTGACCATGTTGGGAAATAGTTAATAGCTAATCCATTAGGCCACCTTGGGCCTACTTGTGCTACAGAAAACAAGCATAACATAATAAGGAAAGAGAAGCAACATGCGATTGTCACTGCATTCCAGGTTGCTACTAGAAGTACAAAAATAGAATTAACTCCAAGATACAATGTTTTTCTGTATTTACTAGATCATGTAATAGAGAATTGCAGCAGCTTGTAATTCAACACTTAAAACTCATACGGAATATTCTCACTTTAAAAGGTTGTGTTTGAGGTATCAGAAGCTGTGATTTAAGAACATAAAATAAAATTATATCCATTCTCTTACAACAGAAATAGAATGCCCCTAGGACGCACAAGTGTAATTCTGTACCTTTTCCTACCTTGCTCAGTTGCTATTTAAACATACATTTACTTCCTTGTGTAAAAGTTAAGCACTACAGACAGCTACATAGGCAGCTTTTATATTCACAGCTCTTGTTACTTTCCCTTCAAATAGGAAGGAAAAAAAGTCTAAAACCATAAGCTCTGTTATTGACAAAGGGGAGAAACTAATTCTAACTTTATTCTTGCTCTCTCTCCCTTCCCAAACAGCCCAACTAACGCGTAAAAAGCTCTCGCACAGACCAGAGGCACGGGCGCATGCTTGAGCGAACATTAGCTAAACGTTAACTAAAAGAGGAACACGGGTCGTTCACCATCTGGCCTGCCTTGCAACACTGAGGTCGCAAACGGAGCGGAGGTCGGGGAGGGGGCCGAATTCAGCATCACGAAACCATTTCCTACCAAATCACAACACGGCTACCCTGACGGCACTTGCTCCCTGAGGAAAAGGGGGGGAAAACCCGATTTTGTCCATTGTCGGGACTGCGACTGCTGCCCACGGAGGGAGGTTAGGCCCTGTCAGGGGCTAGCATGCGTAACAGTGCTTTGGTAACGGCACCGGTGCCCCAAGGGGCGGCCCCCCGACCTCGCGGGGAACAGGAAGCCAGCTCCGAGACCTCTGCGCTCGGCCACCCCGCCCCCGCCTCACCGCAGCGGAGCACTCGGCGTTCCCCAACCCAGTAGTGCNCCCCTTCCCTCAGCGGCCGCCGCTCCTGGTTGCTTGGCCGCTGCCAGGCAGCTCCCGCTCTTCACCTTAATCCCGTAAGATGCCCGTAGTTCCTCCAGCACCGCCAGCCGCACCAGCCTTCCCCTCTGCTCCGCCATCCCAGCGCTCACCACCCCCACCCCTTCAGACCCTGCTCAACACCATCGCAACCTCCCAGCACCAGCCCCACTTCCACACCGCCAGTTACCGCCTGGCTCAAACCCAGCGCCCAACCCCGCCCGCGCCTCTGATTGGGCCGCTTACCGTTCGAAATCAAGCCCCAAACAGCCCAACGGCCACTCAAGGCTGCCCCAGCAGCGCCGGGCTTCAGCGCCGCCTTTCAGTAGCGCTCAACTCCTTCGGTTCTGCGCGCCGCCATCAGGCGATTGCGCTAACTACCTAAGGGCCCTTCCTCAAGTCGCGTGCGTTGGGGCGCAGTGGCGGCTGCGGGGCGGTGTCGGGAGAGCGCTTTCCGGGAGCTCCAGTGGCTGGGTGCTGCGGGGCTGTCCCGTCCCGTCCCGTCCCGTCCCGGAGCAGCGGGAGACGGAGCGTGTCTGCCAGCAGCCGGGATAGAACGAGGGGCGCGGCGAGCGGGACGGACTTCCGGCGCGAGGAACACAGCTCCTCTCTCCCCGCGCCCGCATCGGCTTCAGGCCGACGTTCCCAAGGGTGGGCTTGGTTGGGCTGGCTGTTTACCTGAGTGCCGCTTGGCGCTTTGAAAATAAAGTAGCAAACCGCGGCAGTCCTGTGAATGAACTGAATTCTTCAGGGGGGAATGAATCAGGCGTGCCAGCCTTACGCGATTGTAACGGCGACTTGCGTTTGGGTAGACAAAAGGGGAAGGATCTTCACGTCTGCTTTGGTCTGTTAGCGTTAGCTTTCTCCCGCGTTAAGCTCTGGTTGGTTTGGATCCAGCTGAGATGATGCTTCATTTCCCGTGGACAAAACCGCAGCTCATTCCACAACTTAGGTGGCAGTTGAACCAATAGCACTGGGTTTGTTTGTGCTTTCTAAATTTGGAACGGCTTACTTATTCCAAGCTATGTTCCCATACCACTCCCTCAGGAGGGTCATCTGGGGGGTTGTGCTAGCATCATTACAGGAAGAATAGCTGCTTTATTTTTATTTTTGCTTTTTTTAATTCTAAAGGTATGTCGTCAGGTGTTACTGAACAGTCAAATTAATGAACTGCAGCCTTTCTGTGTAGAGTCAGCAATGTGTGCTATGGCAAAAATAAGCTTTCTGGCTTTTCTTATATACATATTCTGGTATTGGTGCTAAAATGAGTTGTGCTTCATTGAAAGAATGCCACAAAGCTTAGACACAGAATGCTAGTAATGACTTTACGGTGCTCTGAACACCTATGGACACAAAAACTAGAGAATGAAACGCAATGGGCATGGCTACAGAGTTTTTCCAGGAGTCATCAAAATATAAAGAGAAAACAACCCTCTATAAAAGTTATGTGAAAGAACAACCTAGCAGCAATAACAAATAAGAGATTAGACATGAATTTTCTTAAGTAAAGCCCCAGGATTTTGATTATGGGTGTCAAAATCATGTCATCGCACAGAAGTAATACTCCTCTAAATGTAGTTTTAGTGCAGCCTTACCGTAGGTATAGTAGTCTGTCCTGGCATTGAAATTACATGAAATAAGAAATTCCAACCCCCAAAATATCGCTGAGAAAAGTAAAGGGATAAAGTAACTAGGTGTCATAGAATTGAGTTTAAGCAATCTCAGTCCAATTTAGTTTTGTGTAGTAATGATGAATTACACAAGAGGGAGCTCTGATCTATCAAACCTTTTCATGTTAAGTACAGTATTCTAAGAAAAACATGATGATAGTACGTGTGGTATATTTTCTCAGAAAAGTGATGGAGGTAATCTTTTTGCATTTTTGCAGAAAGTATTTAATCCCACAGCATTATCTAGTAATTTTGTAAAAAGTATGACAAATATTTTAGTATCTTTTAGATTACTATTTTACCAAGTTTCTGCTTTATTTACAGCTGGAGACTGGAGTGGAAAAAATACTTTGCAAATAAGAACTAGGCATATCATTTTGGAACCAGTTTATAGCATCCCAATTCAAATCTATTTCACTCTTTCAAAATTGGGTCAGAAACACTAAGCTATTTGGCTACCTTTCCCCCCCCACCCCCAGAATTGCCTAAGAATTGACATTAGAAGCTTCTGACACTTCAAATAGTTTTTATTTTCAGAGGCTGTGGGTGAAATTTTGTCCTGAATGAAGTCAATAATGTAACTTTTGTCATCGGGGACCCAGGGTTACACTCCTTTCACATCCAGCACATCATACACAAATGTGTTTGTGCACACACATTGACCCTCATTTGCACTATCCACATATAGCTATATGCTTGTGCTTGGGGAGGAAAAAAACCCCACAAGCACCTATATCTGGTGTGTCTTTTTGTGAGTTTTGGAAGTTACTTGAGAAACGAGCTGTAAAAAAGAAGTCGAACGTTTACTAATAGTTTCATTTCAGTAACTACTCAGAACAGTCAGTGGTCCAACCAAGCAGAAACTCAGGCAGAGGAAGCAGAAACCATCTCCTTCGACAAGCAGAGTAACATCATGAGGATTATGGAAAACAACCCTTACTCTGGAGTACCCCTCCCTGAACAAACTCAGAGCCTGGTGGGAAAGAGTGTAAGTATCCCTCGTTCTGGCAATACGAGGGCGGGGTTTGCCTTCTTCAACCGAACAAGCCAAGGGCAGGAAGATTGTGAGGGCAGATCACGATAGAGGGCAGATCATGAGAAAGATCATGGACCATACCATCCAGGAGAGCCTGTAGCTGCATGAGGGATATTGATGCACTGATGTCCTCAGACTCTGACCGTTTATTCTGAATACCCTTACTCGTTCTTGTCTCTTCCTAGCTTTCTCTCTTAATGAGGAATTACTCCAATTCCCAGTTGCCTTTTCCCTATGCTGTTTAGCCTGCATTTACTTTGTGTCCCTTTTCCACCTCCCACTCCCTCTGCTGCTTTGTCTTTTATTCAGTAAAAGGTTTTGCCCAGGACTGAAAATGTTGTGGGAGGATGCACTGGTGCAGTGGTGTCCCTGCTTGCAACCATTCAGAATTACATCAGAAGGAAAACAATCTGGATACTCTGAATACCTTCAAGATTTAAGGTTAACTGTATCCCCTACTTTGGTGACTAGATCGATGAAAACCAATTCCAGATCAAGAAAATAGTAAGGAAGAGGAATTGAAGTGTGAGGTAAGAAAATAAGGGTAGAAAGAGTGTTTTCCAAACTGTCGTTCAACATGAATTTCCTCTAAACCATGGTTTGAGGGTAGAATAATTCTATTTAACCCACGTTTCATTTGGTTACAGATTTGGTCTCAACTTACCATCTTGTCACTTCAGGTTTTTGAAGAGACTATTGCAGAAAATGATATACGAGAACTTTAAAACCTCAGTATTAATTGTATAAATTGTTAACTATTCCTGAGCTTGCCTCACATACAGATATGGATATTTAGCAGTTTTTTAACATGTATTAACGAAGCTAACTCATTCAAATTTGAATATTCCACTCCAAAAATCATCAGTATTTTGTTGGATATATTCTAAAACTTGATTTTGTGAAAAGTAGTAATTGAATTTGATTTTTTACACTAAACGGTGATACAGTCAAATAAGTTTTTCTAATGAAATTTTGGGTCAGTGCTCGGAGAACAGCAGTAATACAGCATCCCTTTCCACCATTTACTCTGTAAGACTCTGTGTTTGAAGAACAGAGGAATCACCGTGTGAAAGGAAGATACCTGCATCTCTGATTTATGTAGGTTTTTTTAAATGCCTGAAAATTTCAAAGGGAGATTATAACATACGTAATTCTACAGTCTTGAGCCAGTGACAGCTTCTGTACTTACTGCACAGAAGAAGCATTTTACCTATTTGTTATGGCAGCTGGAGACAGTGCTAATTAGAATAAATCTATCGACTGTGAGCAGGTTTCAAGTTCACATCATCTGGAGTTCTGCTAGAAAATAAAGAATAAGAAAATGACTGAAAGTAACAAGATATGTTGATTAGGCTGAGAAATCTGAAAAGTTCCTTTTACCACACTAAGGAGAGGGACTAGTGAAATTCACCTCAGCAACTTGCAAATACTGCATTAGAGGTTAAAAGATACAAGAAGCCATTGGTTTGCTTCCTACCTTAGTAGCAACATAAAAAAGAACAGAGATACCTAGAAAGAAAAGAGTCAAAATGGAAAGACAGGAGCTGCATTCACTAGTTTAAGAAGTGTTTATTTAACCGAAATCTGAAAGGCTAAAGCTAGCACAGAAGTTGATGATGCATATTTCCACCTTAACATTTATGTATGACAGCTCAGAGTTTGGGTGAGGACCCAAGTACCTAAATACATCCAATAGTCCAGTAGAGTTTTCCCAGAAAGCATGTTTTTCTTTAACAATACTAGAAAAAAACCCAAACCACTGAAAAGTTTTAGCAGTCCTACAAATAGTAGCGTATAGTAGACAGAAAAAACAGTTGGTGCTTTATTGACATTGTAGGCAATACTGATAATTGAGTAGCCTCAGGGTGGATAATCTTTTAGCCCCATTCAGTTTTCCTAGACTACTCCATTTTTCACAGAAGACACTAATTTCCAGACAGCAGCCAGCGATTCTGGATAGCAATTTCTATTCTGGATAGCAATTATGTTTAGGTTTTTACTTTCAAAATATACAGAGCAAAATCAGTTTGAAATCCTGTTTATTTAATAAGAATTTAAAATAGTTTCTAAGTTTTGTTTTGGATGTTGGGATTGGGGTGGTTTTCTGGAGGAAGGGGGCTGAGGAGGGGTAGCTTTTATACCTGGTATTTGTATTTTTAGGCTTGAAAATGAGCCTGCCTAAAGGCTTAACTGTTTCCCCAGCACCACCACCTATACCAGTTGGTGTTATAAGAGGTTTTATCTGCAAACCTGATGTAAGGATACAGGTAGGATTTATCTGCAAACCTGATGTAAAGGATACAGGTAGGATAACAACAGTTTCCCTGCCACTAGCATACAGAAATGCTTTTGTTTGTTTATTATCTTGCAGAGATACAAACCTTTGTAGAAATCTGGGTCTTTGCTGCTGCTGCACCTCTTCCTCCATCAGTGCAAAGACTGCAGACTTCCCCAGCAAGTTTCCAAGTCAAGTCTGATTATTCTCTAAGGCAGGGACAACAGCAGCTTATTTGGTCTCCTCAGGGCAGAGCAAAATGGTGATTACTTCCCTTTCAGAGGAAGAAAAACAAAAAGAGAGGAAAAAGGGAAGAAGGGTGCGGTGCCATAGGTTTAATGCTGCTATCAGACCAAAAAACCCTGAACCATAATAGTTTCCTCTAACCAGGTCTGAATCAAGGGTCCGCAGTGGTACTCAGAAGAAGAAAAATCTCTTCCTCTCACTTATCCATTTTCTTTTTAAACTCTACTTAATACAAGCTCTGTTTTTCAGGACAGCCTTTCATCAGCTTCCTGGTAGGTAAAGGAGAAATTAATTTTTTCCATCAACTGGGTCCCCCAAGATCTTGTGAATCCTAGAATTTACGGATAATACTCAGGTATTAAGAATTTTAGTTTCCTTTTAGCAACTCTATGTAAGTAGAGACTGCATTTAGAGGACTATGGAATGTTTCTGTTAAAATAATTTTGAAATAATCATAGAATCATAGAATGGTCTGGGTTGGAAGGGACCCCAAGGATCATAGAGCTCCAACCCCCCTGCCACAGGCAGGGCCACCAACCTCCAGGCCTGGATCTACACAAGGTTGCCCAGGGCCCCATACAACCTGGCCTTGAACACTTCCAGGGCTGAGGCATCCACCACCTCTCTGGGCTGCCTGTTCCAGCACCTCATCACTCTCTCTATAAAAAACTTCCCCCTAATATCTAATTTAAATCTTTCTTCCTTTAGCTTTAATCCATTCCCCCTTGTCTTGCCATTGTCTACGCTGTTAAAAAGTTGATTGCCCTCCTGTTTGTATGCTCCCTTCAGGTACTGAAAGGCTGCAATGAGGTTTTAATAATAAATAGTTATTTCATTGAAGGGTTGGAAATCTTATATCCAAGGCAAAATCCATGTTTTTCAAAACTCTGTGTTAATAATTCAGTTTATTTGGGTAACCAGTATTTTAGAATATAGTTGTGTGACGCTGACTTGAGCTGTAAGGGAAGCAGATGCTAGGCGCAGTGAGGTTATTAATGGAGTCAAGTCACCACTTCTGTCAGTAGGTGCCATATGGAGAAACAATTTCCCATCCACTCTCAGGAAAGAATGATGGGTGGGGTATTTTTCTACTTTTGCATTAGACTTTTAAGTGTCTTAGTCTGTTATATGTGTACCAGAGTTCAAGACATGTATGTATCCAGTTCCCACTTCACTTGGAAAGATATGGACACATCTCCTAGTTTGCTGGAAAAATAAACCAAAGGCAGTATGGTTTTGTTGTGGGTTGACCCTGGCTGGATGCCAGGTGCCCACCAAAGCTACTCTCTCACTCCCCTCCTCAGCTGCACAGGGGAAAGAAAATATCATGAAAGGCTTGTTGGTTCAGATAAGGACAGGGAGAGATCACTCACTCCTTCCCATGGGCTGCAGCTCTTCACTAATTGCTCCAGTATGGGTCCCTTCCACAGGGTGCAGTCCTTCAGGAAGAGACTGCTCTAGTGTGAGTCTGCCAAGGGGTCAGAGCTGCAGGTGGATATTTGCTCCACCATCATCCTCCATGGGCTGCAGTGCGACAGCCGGCTTTACCATTGTCTTCTCCATGGGTTTCAGGTGCTTCCCTGCTCTGGTGCCTGGAGCACTTCCTCTCCCTCTTTCTTCCCTCAACTTGGTGTCGGCAGAGTCGGTCCTCTTATATATTCTCACTCCTCTTTTCTGGCTGCTGCTCCACAGCAGTTTTTCCGTTTCTTAAATATGCTGTCCCAGAGGAGCTAGCACCGTCCCTGATGGGCTCAGTCTGGGCCAGCAGCAGGTCCATCTTGGAGCCAACTGGCATTGTCTCTATTGGAAATGGAGGAACCTTCTGTCAGTTTCTCACAGAAGCCACCCCTGTAGCCTCCCCGCTACCAAAACCTTGCCACACAAACCCAATACAGGTTTCCTCTCCGAAGATGTGAGGTTTTGATCCACTGCAGTAATCATGCTGAGAATCCATTACAAAGACAGCACATTCTTTCTGAAGACCTGTGTTTTAGTTTCTAATGGTTAATAAAACTTCCTTGGGAAGAAATAAGGCACCCAAAGGCTTTAGTCAGATACACCAGAGTATGTCTGAAGTAGGAACTGTGCTGAAATCTTTAGAAGTTTAACTCCAGACCCAGATCTTGATGTTTTCTCTTCTGGTTTTGATCTTTCCCTTTCGATTGGTGTGGAAAGGAGAAATGGTAAAGCAAGCTGTGTTTGGGAAATTACAATGAGAACAAAAGCCTGTGCAAATTATGCAACAAAGATCATTATGCTGTAAAATTGCTCTTCAAATGTGCCTGTCATTGAAAGATATTAAGATTTCAACAGTTATTTTCTTGATGAAGAGTTAATTTCTTGCATGAAGAGGTTTTTAAGCTCAAAACTATGCCTACACAATTAATGTCCTTTGGCTTTGGAATGTTTGAAGGGTGCTAAAGGATTTGAATGTTAGAGAAGTATTTTCTGTCACTGCAGGTGGGTTGTATCAAACTACTTTTACAATAGCCTTATAATTTAAAAACCTTACCAATGTAATGTATGGCTAGATGCAATGATCACTAGATCATTTTGCAGGAGAATGTATGTAGCTTTAGGAACTCAGTGCAGGCCTGAGGATCATGCTGCTATATCTAGAGCTAGAGTTGGGGTTGGACAAAACCAAGCAATAACTAAATTTCACCTCTCAATTTAAAAAAAAACTTTTCTGGAATATAGCAGAGAACAGAAGCCACAGATTCCCCTTTTTAACACCATTCTCCATTTCTGTTACAGAATGGGGTTTTCCTGTGTGCAGTGAGGCAGAAATAAGATCTTTTAATTGCACAAATAGTGAGAGTGTTTGAAGAAATAAAATCTGTAGCTAATATTCATGATGGCATTTTAATTTCATAAACTGCATAGTGATGTACATGTCACTGGAGAGCTCTGCTGTGCGGATCTGTAATCGAAGTGCCCTCTGGCCTCAGAACAATAACCTGATGTGGGGTTTAAGCAAGCTCCTGTTGAAGATCATGTGCGGGCTTTCCTTCCTCAGTATTGCCCCTAGTCATCCTATCTCATCAGTTACATAGTTGTTCATTGTGGGGTGGTTATCATACCCTGGTGCTTGGGATGGGAATTCTGGCCCCTGATTCTAACTCCGTCTTGCTCCTGCTGTGCAGTCCTGGGCTCCCATTAAACCTCCATCTGTAAAGTGCTGTCTACTGAGCGTTGAAAACATAGTAGATGATTATTTTGTGGGTCTATTTAATATATTACCCCAATTCTTTTTAATTTGTTTTAATCTTTGGAGTTGTCTTAATCTAATTTGTTTATATAAATTCCCCCTTTTATTTTCCTCCAGTAGAAAAAGTAATTGTGTATGAACAAGAATATTCACTGTTATTTTTGTTACTTTTTCCCCCTTCCCTTTCTTTTTATACATACATATTACAGGGGCACTGGCTGGGTTTAGCTAGCATTTTAGCCTCCCTGTGCTTGATGCTACATAAGTCCAATAAGAAACAGGACCCATTAGGAGAAGCTTGGAGTATTGACAAGGCAGCACGTAATATTAGGTAGAAGAGGCATGGAGTGATGATATGGCTGTCTGGGAAGGTCAGTGGCTAATCTGGATAAAGAATCCAAGTCCCTCGAAATTCAGTCTCACTGACCTATGCAGCCTCTTTTTTCATAAAGCATCAGTAATTCTAACTGGGCAGAAACAGTGGCACCATGTGAGACAGATGGTTCTCCTGTATGGCCTGACCCTGTTACCTTTGTAATAAATGCAAAGACTTGTGATGGCTATTCAGATCAGCCTGTACTGAAGAGCAAATCAGTAAACAGAACGTGCTTATGCAAACAAACAGTTCAGCCATTACACCAAGAGCATTTTCATAAGTCAGGTCTCATTAGTAAATAGGGTGGAGAAAAAAACCAAACAGACCCAAATTTGGACCATGGTGACTGTTTTAACCAACCACAGTATGACTTCTTCATCACCCATTTTTGGATCTGGAACAGTCTACTGACAAACACGAGAGAAAGCCAGACACAAACATGCAGTGTTATTGTAGGTGGCAGTAGTAAGGTCACATTTATTACTCCAACTTTCATTAGTTCCTTTTACAAACAGCACTGACAACTCGCTGCCATGAGGGCTATCCATGAATGTAGTTAGATACACTCTTGCTACTACAAAGCCACAATCCTGAAACCCCTTACACATCTGGATACCTTTCTATTATTTGTGAGTGCATCTGACTCCATTCCACAGACTCAGCATGCTGAGAGTGCAGAGCAGCTCGAGTCAGCTTTCCATGTATGACTACAGGAACTGGATCTCTGCAGTCTAGGTATGTCTGGTGTGGTCAGATGTGACCCAAACTTGGGGACAGATTTGGTTACTTGGGAGCAGCACCGCACAACCATGCTCTGCAGCTTCCCTTGGTGACACGCATGTACATGGCATGCCTCACTGTGTGAGCTTGCATGCTTTTCAAACTGCTCTTCGCAGCTGAGCGTTCAATCTTTTCTTTATCACTTCTCATCATATAATCTTCTAGCTTTATTACCTCAGTGGTGTAATTTGTATGTTTTAACTGTGTTGTTTTATTCCTCATCCCCTTAGATAAATGAAAGCTGACAGTATTTAATGTTAACGTAGTCGGTGAGCCTATTAAAATAAACTTGGAATTTCATTTAGTAAAAGTGTTTATTTTGCAGGATTAGAATTAAGTGTCTGCTCATCTATTATTTTCAGTTATTTCAGAAGAGAACATAAAAGATGACTGTACAAGACTAAATACATCAAAATGAGAACTTAAGGGAGGGCAGCAACTCAGAAGAAAACAAAAATTTCTTGAGACAATTAATGAAAGAGGCAGCTAAGAACCTACTGCTGTATGCTTAACATTTCCTCTGTTCTTTGTGATCTCTGGAATTTTGCACTGTTTCTAACATGACATTTCCAAATATCTCGATTTTCCAAATTGCCATATAAGACCTTTTCCACAGCTTTACTAAGCAAACTAGTTCTATGTAAATATCCCTATTTTTACCCATACATTATTTATATGTCATTTTAATATTTTTAAAAATTTTTAGTTACTCAATTTTGCTCCTAAAAATACACATAAATCAGCCCTCATGTAGAAAATGCAGAAGTTCTGCTTTTTTTTTGTCTCGTGACTACCGATAAGTTACGGCATCTGAAAAAAATTACCTGCCTTCCACTTGAAGGCATTCACGCTGGTGTCAAGATGTGTCAAGATCTTTTGCTGTGCCACCCCCAGTGAAAGGCTGTCAAGGTGAAAACGCTGCATGTCATCCTAACTTCCCACGCTACATCCAATTATAATTTACTCTTAAATTGCCACGGTATCTTGCGAGTACTGTAGTCTATTGAGTATATTTTTATAATCAAACCATGTTTCCTTAAAAAATAAAACATAAAAGAATACAGCAAAATAAAGAAACACTGCACTTTTCAGACTGTGGTATTTGTCATTTTTCTTCAGCAGAAAGGAAAAGTGAAATGAGACATTTCCAATAGAAACAGACTATGAATTTCACCTGGTTTTGGAGGAAATTTTGCCAGGAATGGAAGGCCGTCATCCACCAGTTCCAGTGTCACAGTTGTAGGACCGCTCTTCCCCTTTTCAAATAGTTTTTCCTTTGCCAGTCAGATACTTCTTTAAATAACCTACATCGTGTAATCCTCGAACAAGCAGAACTCCCCATGTTCACGTTTTAGAGGAAACAAAAATATTAGCATACTATTGCATAAGCATGTTTTTTCTTCCATTTGGTTTCTATATTTCATAAATAGATAAGCTTTCAGGACAGCTAAATGTAGAATAAAAAACTGGAATGGGAAGAAACGATCATTTCAGTAATTTCAGCATCCATTTATTTATAGCTTTATGAGATATTTTCAGATAGCTACAGAGATACCTAACTCTCTCCATTGACTCTGTACAAAACTATCCGTTTAAAAACCTGCAGAGATCAAACAATTCCTGCATTGGTTATGTTAGCTGCAGAAAAACCGCCAGCCCTGAAGCTGATTTCCTGCTTGAGAAACCATAAGCTAATTGCAGAACAAAAGGTACGTTTTGAGAGGTCTGCCACTTTCAGCAGTTACTGCGTTCAAGCGTATCTGCTGCAGAGCAGCTTGTAAATGTTTTGCATGTTCTGTGAAGATGATATTCTGGTTGATGCATGCTGTTAATACTGCTGGGTGTGATGATACAGCATGAAGAAGAGCAAGCTGCATCCTTCAGTGTCAAAATGTTCAGTTTCAGCTGCTCTGAAGAGCACGTATTTGGGTGAAGAGTAGGCAGCCACTTTTTTTTTTTTCCTTCAGTCAACTGTCATTTTTACCAAGTCACTTTCCACCTGCTGCTTTTTTGAAAAAATTAAAATCCTTCCCACTCTCTTCAAGTCAGTTACCAAGAGCCAAATGCAGGTTGCCAGGATAATGTCTGTTACATGCATGACATGAAAAGAACAACGTGAAAAGAGCATCAGGTAACTTGTGGTGCTTAGCAGACTGGGTTTGTGGTTTTTTGTTGTTTGTTTTTGGTTTTTTTTAAAATATGAATTGGTATTTATTATTTATTTATTTTCTGGTGAGGATAACTCCTAGCTTTCTAGTCATTTTTCAAAGCCAAATGTTCAGTCTATTTAATATCTAATTTAAACTCAAGTTTTTCCATAATCAAAATTATTACAATTAATTAATGAAAATAGTTTAGACTTTTAACATCTTAGAAATACATTTTCCGAAAACAGCTTTGTTATCTTAGGTATTCAGCTTCTATAAGTATTTGGGTGATACTGTGTTCAGCGCTGCTGGGCCTGTGTGACGTTGAATGAACATTTCATTTCTGAAACACATTGGGATGCCCTTAAACCCAGACTTTCTACCTGTCCATGTTAAAGGTCTCTTAATCTAATCCCCAGGAATTTTGCACTCCACTCACTGTGCCTCTGAAATACAGTCCCTGATGGAAAGACACAACTGCTTCATGGGACAGGGGTGGCTCTATTAGCATGACATAGCCAGCCAAGGGAGAGGGTATAAAGGCAAGGGATGCACAGGAGAAATAGAAAAGGGGTGCTGGCAGTGATCTCACTGACAATGAGCACAGTCAGAGGGTTACAGTTTAGTTTCTACCACTAAAACCTGGGCCCCTAAGTTAAATGGATTTCATAAAGTTGTCTGGAATACTGCTTAATAGTTTAAAGAAGGGACGTAACAAGCTGCTTGAATTTAAATGCCATTTGGACAGATTGTCTCAAAGTATCTATGACCTGATGCGCAGCAATAGTCAGAATGAAGAGTAACTGGTCACTAATGGGCACCCCAAAGAACTGACTTTGTCAGTCAAGTGCAAAGAAAACTGAAATGCTGAGTGACTGGCACTTTTGAAAACAAAGTTCATATGCAGATTTAAGGTTTTAAATGCTCTGCTTTCATCAAATTTTCAAAACTTGTGGATGTGGATATGGATATGTAAACTCTTCTTATCCACTATTATCAGCACTCTCTTGTTTTTCCTGGTTTTTACTGATTATGAACCTAATTAGCTTGTAAATCAATGGCAACTCCATTAAAATCCTTCAGGCTTTGTAGAGTACTCAGTGGTCTAAGACAAAATAAATTTATATAAACATATATTTTTATACATACATAAGTATTTCAATTTAAGCTAAACAGAACTCATAACAACAAAATAACTGTAGACTTTAGTATCGTACGACCATGATTTTGTACAAGTTATATCACACCTTTTGATACCTACATAACTCTTGCTGTTGAGCTAATACTGTTGTTCACATGCATCAACATTAGACAGCTGCTACAGGTAAAGTAAGTTGGTTTATATTAACCAGGTAGGAGCAGAGCTTAGTCCTTTTGGCCTACAAAAATGTAACTCTTAGATGGAGTTCTCTGTCTCTGTCAAGTGATGTAAAATCTGCACATGGTACAATAAGCAGGGATAAATAGGATCTTCATTCAGTTCTGTTGCAAATGTTTTCTCGTCATGGAGGTTTCATTACAGCAAGTAAATTCCTTACATACTTATATAGCAGCTTTCCTCCTAGAAGTTCAAAACATGACACAAATGACGTGTCACTCTTGTGAAAGTCCATCCTTCTACTAAACTAAGGGTTGGCAGCAAGACATGTAAATATTTTGTTGTTTGTGGGGTTTTTTTAGACAGACTAAAAAAGCTTGGCTTCCTTTCTTATCCTTTGGCAATTATTTATACTTTTCTGAGACAACAATCCAAAGAACTCCTAGGACGATGAAAGGAATAAAGAGCATGTATTGCAAGAGGAGACTAAAATAATTGTTTTGGGTGGAAAAAAGAACAAATTCAATTGCCCAGAAAGGCATTATTTAGAGAAACTCTTCAGAGATAAAGTAAGATATTATTTAGATTAAGGCTAATGATGGTCAAGACACAAACAGATGTGTAGAATGGAACCGTTTATATTGTAAATGAGAAGAAAATGTCCAACCAGCTGGAAACTAAGGTTCCAAATTAGCCTCCCAAGAGGACTAATCAGGTAAATATCCTCACTGGCTTTAGGATGTCACCTTATCACTTTACAAAAGAGATTTCATGGTTGCCTATAAAAGGGAACTAGACTGAGTGACTCAAAAAGTAATTTCTAATCCTATCTTTCCAAATTCCACTTCTTTCTTTGGGTGGAGGGGGTTGGGCAGGGAAGAGTTTATGTAGAAAAGTGAATCATTAATGTCATGTCAGACTTTAAAAGGACAAATAAGTTAATGTGTTTATATTCTCAGCCATCTAAATTTCATTATGGAGAACAGCAGTAAGAATGTGCAAGACCAAGTTCAATCGCAAATAAATACAGTACAGTAAAGCAGATGCAG
>VZTU01004625.1:0-11318 GCA_013400835.1 Zapornia atra | reverse complement strand
CCTTCCTCCATCTGAGTTCCGCAGTGTGGGGTGGAGGTCATGACATCACTCTGTGTCCATGGAAATCACAAGGTTACCCCTGTTGTTTCCCATTCTTGGCAAGGATAGCCACCTGCAATGAGGTCGTTGACAAACACAGACCTTCAGTGGTAGTCACCACGTCAGACAGAGGAAGACAACAAAAGTTTGTCTCAGGGGAGAACTTGCACACACAGGTGTTAGGTTGACCATATGGAGGTGGTACAGTACCTGCATGACATAGTAATTTATGCTGATGGTCTTTGCAATAAAAGGGGAGTCATCACCAGTGTGAAAACATAGTTTGCTTCATGCTGTGAAACTGCACTGCCTTCTGGTGCTTGCACTGGCAGGAATGGTATTAAACACCAAATTGCCTGGGGGTAATTCTGATGGAAGCATCTGAAGGCATCCACAATTCTGTGTGTGGTCTGAAAGACCCTCACCCCAATCTGAGCTGTGCTGCATCTTCACAAGAACCTTCTGTATTTCTAGAGTTCTCTGGCAATCACCTATTGATCACCAGCTGCAAGAGACTTTAATCTGATTACAGCCAATAAAACTGGTTTCTATCTCTGGCGCCTGACTCAGGTTTCAGAGCAAGGGAAAAAGTATGACATCACCCCTGCTTGCATCTGTGTTGGGTAGCTAATGAAATTACACGAAGGGTTTGAAGACCATTAAAGTCAATGTTGATCCTTATTATTATTAAGAGCACTTTCAAATTTACTGCACCACAGGGCAGGCTTGAAAGCATCATTTTTCAAAGGTGTGTGCATTGCATTGGATTGCAGGGAAGAGCCCTGCTGGCTGTGCAGGATGCCGGCAGCAGAGAGAATCAATTCTGAAATTAATTGGCTAAAAGTCCACATAGTTCCTTTTCTGCACAGACCCACACATCCCATTACTTGGTGATAATGGGCGCAATAGGGACCCTGGGGTAAGAAAAACCCAGGTGGGCTCCTGCGTGTGAGAACGGTGTTTTGCAGAGGTCATGGTTTGCAGAGGTTTCCTCTTGCAGCCTGTTGCAGCTCTGGGGCTGGTAATGGTCTTCTCTGTCCTGTGGGCGCTGCTGTGCTCCATGCAGGGACACAAACACTTCTCATTAATCCCACCATAAGCCTCTAAGTCCTCCCTTTACCTGATTCACCAGGATGGTTGGGAGTTTTTTTCTTCCAAAAGTTGGTACTGACATTTTGAGGCTCAGCCCAAAGATACTCAGGTGCTTGATGCCCACTTAACATGCAGTGCCTCTGGTCCTCAGTACTTTCTCTTCTGTAGCTACTTCAGCTTCTCTGGTTTAGATGAAGGTGAATCCAAATGGAATATGATAAATTGCCCTACTGCCAAATCAAAGAAATATTTTGTGCTGATGTCTTTGTCCTGTTAAAGGGTTTAAATCTCAGAACATTGTTTCTTCGGTCCACATCCAGCAAGTTTTACTCCAAATAATGTAGATTTTTCATTGGATTTTTAGACAGATGTAGCTACTCTGTGTATTCTAGAACTCTAAAAAAGTGGATGTGGAAGGAAGAGGCCTTTGCACTGGTTTTGGTATGAGCAGGGTGCGCATCTGGGGATCTCTGGATTTTGCCTAGGACAAGGTGTCCCTGATCAGGCTCAAGTTATACATAAGGGTTTTTCTAGAAAATGACAAAACCAAAAACTGCTTATGTTACATGTAAGGTCATACAGCTCAGGAAGATGGCTTAAAAAGGACAAAAAGGTTTCCTTAGCATAGGAACCTGCAGGCCAAACCAGGCTATGAAGGATGCAGATGAGGCTATGAAGGATGCAGATGTCTTCTCTTCGGGGGTTTTTGGGGTGGGTCTGCAGAGCAGTTTGACTACAGTTGTGTTTGCTCCTTTAGTACATTTATCACATGATAAATGATGTCTCCAGCACAGGGGAACAAACAGGAGTAGATTGAAGACACCTCTACCGTATCCTGGCTTGTTGCTTCACCTCCTCAGCATCTGTTGTCTTTTGAACAGGTTGACTTTGTTCAGGTAAAGGCAGTACCCAAGTGCGGAGAGAGAAAATGTGGTGGAAAGGGTCTCAGAGATGCTTTCCTGCCAATCACCAGCTCTTCAGACCAACACTGTGAGCTTCTCTGGGAGTCTGCCACTAGCTCTGTATCTCTGTTAGATATCTTCTGGGCAGGAATCAGCCCTGGCCTTGGGATATATGTTCATAAACAGGTCTGAGGTAAGCTCACAGGAGCACTAGGACTTGGAGCAAGACATTGTAATTTGCAAATCCAGCAGTTTGCTGGTGGAGCTGAAATGACTGTCCATGCATCTTCTAGGGAAGACATAGCTATGGGAATTCTCAAAACCAGTTACTTCTGCCTGTCTGGTTTGCACTGTCTTCTCCCAGCAGGCTCACAAGCGGTCTGCAGTGCGTAAGAAGTGCCTGTGGGAATGGTGTGCTTCCTAGAGTGGATAATGGTGCTTGGTTTTCCAAAGAGAGGTCATTTTTGGTGGTGGAAATAGTATAATCAGGATGAGCACATCATTTGAATATTTTCTAGATGCCCCCCCCCCCGCCATGTAGAATTCCATTTTTATTTNAATTCCATTTTTATTTGAATGATGTACAGCACCAGCCACAGCATGGCAGAGCAGCATCAATTCATACTGCCCAGGTAAGGAACTGCATAAACAGATGGGACAGGCAGGGATGTCCCCAAATAAAAGAATGAGTTTCAACCCACAGGCTAGTTTGGGTAGTTACTGAGAGGCCTGCCTCTCATAAAAAAAACCCAAACCTTTTCCTACAGACATCACAGATTCACAGCTGCTAAATACAGAAAGAGGAAGGGATAGATGTGAAATTTGAAAATAATATGGGGTGTCCCTCAGAAATATTTCTGTTATCTGTAACAGCATTGCTAAGTGGGAATTTCTATGGGCAGGACTCCTGGCTTATGATGGGTTTTCTTACCGGACACGTGCCATGTCAGAGCCTGGAGGCTCTGTCCCTGGCACAGTAGGTCCTAAAACAATCAATCAGCCCAGTCAAAAGCACTTTCCTGGATAGCAGCTGTGATTTTATTTTATTTTTTTTTTTATGTTGGAATTCCACTACGGGGGCATTAAACACTATGACTGCAGTAATATTAGAACCAACGTCCTGAAAAATCAGAAATTCCAGTGAAATGATGTACTATATAAGGTATTTTCCACCCCTCTGCACCACCACTGAAGCCTTGCATATATTTTCCTCCTTCATTTTCATATATATTGTATTGCCCATCAGTGTGCTGCTGTGTGTTGCAGACCAGTGGGAGCTTGTGGCACAGCCTTTGGAGACAGAGATCAGACTATAAGCATTTGCTCTGCACTTAGAGCTGGTAGCTGTGAAAGAGGAAAGTTCTCTTTAGAAACTGCAAAAAACTAATATTCCTATTTTAGGTAAACTTCTGCTGAGGTATTGCTCAGTCCACTGATGCACTAGGGCTCCAGTGGTGCCCGCAAATCTGAAGGGAAACCACCATTTTCCACTGAGAAATTAAAAATGGCTATTCAGTAAAAACCCCCATTCCTTCCCTTAAAATAACCCCAAACAACAAGACCACCAAAAATCCAAAACAAACCTGCAAGGTCCTCAGGCTAGAGAAGGCACATGTCACTGCAATGAAGTCAAGCGTATGTCTCCAAAGCCATAGCATATAAGTTACCTGGGCACTTGAGGCAAATTTCTGACAAGCCTGAATAAAAATGCTAAAAGCAAGAGCATTTGAAGAAGGTAATTAGAAGAGCAGTTGGTGTTAGCTTGAAGTCCAACTAAGCATAGCCTGACAGCTAAGTATTTTAGGCTTTGAGGTGTAGGGAACCCTTGAATGCCACAATAGTGTGAGGGCAGGTTCTTGGCTATCCTTTCATGTGAAAAAGATATTCCTGGGCAATTCAGGAGGGTGAGGGAGGTGATTGAGCCTTTTTTGGTGGTTTCATTGCTCACCTTCCCCAATTAAGGAAAAAATTAGCAAAAAATTAGCCCTTGTTGGGCAGCCTCCTCATGTGAGCAATAAAGACATTTTGCCTTGCCCTTGCCAAGGCAGTGCATGTAGCAAGGGCAAAAATCGTGTTCTAAGATCAGCTACCAGCTGATCAAAGATATTTGTCTGTGCCTATCTTTCTCCATCAGTCCTAGTTCTTGGGTCAAGTGAAGATGGATGAGCCATATGTCCCAACACAGCCCTAGGAAGATCAGCTACTCTGACGTTGTGAATATAATAAAAGATGATGAATAAAACTTACAGGGTAGGGTTTACTTCAAAGTGAGGCTTCTCAAAGAGGAGTAGATGGTCTACATGGTCTGGTACAGAGATATCCTGTGATGGGTAGTGTCTACCCCAGCTACTGCCCTCTATAGTTGCCACTCTCAGTGGTACTCAGCAGAAACATTTAGGAAATTGCTTTAAAATGACATCCACAGCAGGGGAGAACAACTATCTAAAGGCAAGTTTGCTGTCACCAACGGAGCTTATGAGTATTACCTATAGTAGACCTAGTTATCATCCTATATAATGGAGTCTACAGGTTTCACTTCCAGCAGACTGTGAGATATTAAGGTGTGTTTTGATGTGAGCCGCTGTGAAGATTTATGCTTGTTTAAGGCTTAAGCAAAAAAGGTACAAGATGTGATTCAACCACTTCTCCTAGTCAGCAGGTTGGTGTTAGCCAAGCCAAGGGACTACCTGCTATTTTCTCTTCTTTCCTCACATTCCTCTTCACCTACCTGTTCACCTGTCTATCATTGATCATACAGTCAATATTGGTCCCCCTGGTAGCTGGCAAGATTGCATTGGTACAGTTTTGTTTTAAAGGACTTGTTCAATAAGTCTGTATCCAGACTTGTTTTGTTTATTTAGGTTTTTTTTTCTAATTGCCAGCTGAACCCTTTTCAAAATGCAAGAAATGTTCCTTTCCATACTATTGTTATAGTGTAGTTGAGTGAAAAAAGACTAAAAAAAAAAAAAAGGTTGACTAGCACAGGGTAGAGGAGAAATTCATGGAAATTTGTGGGTATACTGGAAAACACAATTTCTTCTCTGCTGATGCTGTTTGCATGTCAAGATTTTGGAGTCAGATTCCTCCTTCATGTTGTTCAGCTTGTGGGCTGTAGAATCACACTTTGACCACAGTACAACCAAGTGCAAATTTTGTCACAGGTTACACTAAAGAGCTCAATTAATTTGCAGGCTAGACTGTGATATATTTCACTAGCCTTCCATGTTTCAACATTTGCTTCAGAATTGTTTACTGCCTATATATTGGATGTTCTATCTATACAAAACCATATTGCAGGCTGTTAGCTTATGAGAGATAGGAGAGTGAGAAAATATTCTAATTTCTTATCAGTGTAAGAAAAGATAAGGAAAAATATTAACACACTGGATAATAGCTTCCTGAATAGAGTTGGATGAGTTAGCTAGAGAGGAGTCCTAGGCGCTCATCCTGGCCCTTGTTAGATCTAGAATAAATTCCCCAGAGTCAGTGTAACACATTATTCCCAACTCTGGGAACAATGCCTTCTTAAGAGGCGATTCATACAGTCTAGATTCTGCTTTCATCTGCATGGCCATGCATCTGCCTTAGAGTGTTAGTGGTGTCTCTGGCTTTGCATGAGTGTTGCTGAATCAGAATCATGGGGCAAGAACCAACTACCATCATGGAATCATAGAATGGTTTGGGTTAGAAGGCACCATAATGTTTCAAAACCCCTGCCATGGGCAGGGACACCCTCCAGTAGACCAGGATGCCCAAAGCCTTATCCAACCAGGCCTTGAACACTGCCAGGGAGAGGGCAGCCACAGCTGCTCTGGGAAATATCTTCCAGTGCCTCACCACCTTCTATTTCAATCTGGCTGTACGTTTCATAATGACATTAAATTGGTATCTGGGGACCTAATAAAAAGCAGCATATGATCAGTATAGAAAGCCTCATAAAAATGCAAAAAAATGCATGTTGGCATTGTTGTTACACTGCTTGCAACAATACCTGAGCTGCCTTAGCTAAATAAGATGCCTTGGGGTGTGTTTGTAGGATGTATCATGACAGTGCTGTCTGCTGTATAGATACATGCCTGGCACCTCAGAGTTTAGGCTCCTCTGCTGCTGTCCTTTCACCTCCTTCCAGTAAGCACCAGCCCAGCACCATGGCATCCTGGGCAGTGTGGGATGGCTTTAGTCAAGCCAACAGTGGCCAAATGTTGGAGGGGAAGGTGCTGACATAAATACATCTCTGTGTGTGAGTGGGTTGGGTAAGGAAGAGCTGCCTGAGCGAACCTAAGGAGATTGGTTGAATTTCTGCAATTTTCTTAGTTGTCCAGGTTTTCAAGTGCATTGAGCATAACACACTGTTTCACTGCTGTAATACTTCTGTGGAAGGTTTACCCATGTGGACTGTTACCCCTGTTTCACAGAGACGCTGATGCATCTGTGAGAATAGATTTACCAAGACAATAATTTTCGAATGCTGGAAAACATATTTCTGCCTTAACTCTGCATTTGGATGCTTTAATCTTGAACTTTTTATTTTAGAAAGGTGACAGAGGTCACAAAGGAAGTAATCCGAAATTACTCGGAGTTACTCCTTCTTTGGTTTAATTGTCCATTTCAGTTTTTAATGAGAAGACTGTTGGTCCTTTATATTTCTTTGTCAATTGAACTATGTGAAAAGTTACTGCAGGAAAGCTTGTAGGTATCTGCCTAGCTTTGGGAAAGTTTGGAATTTTTTGAGGCCTAAGCCAGAATTTCTTTAATACTCTATGGCCAAGGCAGGCACCAGTGCAGCAGAAGCGAATTCTGGTGGAAACATGCAGTTTACAGCCTGCACAGCTCCTTTTGCACAATTACCCCTTCGTAACATTTGTCAGGTGCTCCTGGCAAAGGCTGGCTCTATCGCCGAATGACAGGTCAGAGTACAACAGGTGATAATGGAAGTATAGATGGAAAAGTCTCCTTCTTCCCTTAGGAACTGCTTTTCCTTTTTAAAAAAAAAAGAGAGAGACAATGGAAAAAATAGGCTTTTTTTTCCCCTAAGTACTTTCTGCTCAATACTCAGCAAGCATTTTGAAATCTCTGGCACTTTTCATCTTTGAATTCAGAGAACCTTTGTCTGAGGTAGTAAAATCATTGTCCAGCTAAGCTCTTATCTAGTGGAAAAAGATTAGTGTTCTTTTGATTATGGGAATGACCTTATAGAGTGCATTTCAGAGAGGCATGTTTTTCCTGTCATCACCCATGTTTTCCACCACAAATCTGCTTACCCAGCAGGTGAGATTTTATTTATTGTTTTCTCAGAAGACGTACGAAAATTATTTTAGAACTTAGTTCTCCTTGGGTTTGCATTAAAACCTTCTGTGAAATTTTAGAGGATTAGACTGAAGCATCTTTTTGGTTTAGACCAGAGAAGCACAAAGGACACTTTACGATAAGGAAGAGAAAGTGGAGGTTTCTTACTGCAGTGCAATGTGCCCTCTGAGCTTGCTTCTGACCTCTCCCACTCCAGATAAAACATTCAAGGTCTTCAGAAGAGTCTGATTTTCTATCATCTGTGTGAAGGAGTTTCTGGCCCCTATGCCAGGCAATGTGAATTATCTTTCTAACTCAGACTGTCCTAAATAGAGCCAAGGGAGTTGACAACTTCTTATCCTTCTACACTTCCCCAAACTTTGACATCTGAGTGCAGATCCCTCTCTCTACATTGCTCACTTGAGGCTCACACGCAACCAGGGAAGGTGCCTTCTGAGACTATGATTCATGCCATCTTGAAGCACAAGCATAGATGAGCTCAGATGGATTGTAGCTGGTGTCTCTCCTCAGACTACACTGGACACTTCAGGTGTTTGGTCTAAATGTTGATGTCACACTGCGTAAGTCCCCTGAAGGATCTCACAGCCTTGAGGACCTGGCACAAGGGCACCCCCCAACCCTGCCCAGGACTCCATTTCACCCATCAGGGATGAGAAAGGGGTTCTGGCCATCCCCTCTGGTGGAGAGCAGCAGTTGTGGACACAGAGGTGAGCAAGATGGGTTCCCTGTTGGGAGCTGGAACAGGATGAGTGTCGTGGCTCAGCCTGTGGTCAGGAGCTGCCACCCTGACAGTACAGATGGTGGCTGAGATGCGGTGGTGGAAACCCTTCTCTTGCCTTCCAGCCCTTCTTGGAGGGTTTGTGGGAGCCTGACCTGAGCCTATGGCTGTCAGGACAGGCTGTCAGGACAGGCTGGGAGGAGACACCTGTGCTGCCGTGCCTCTGAGGGACTGCATCACCATTTCTCAGATGAAACAATGAAGATTCTGCAGAAAAGCTGTAAATACTAAATCTGCAGAAGGAGCCTAAATTTGCTCCTCTAGACCTGTCTATTTTGGCTGGTTCCCCACTGCCTCTTGTTCTTGCTGAGCTGTGGTATAACCTATTACTGCATCCCCAGTATCACACTGTGCAGAGCACTGTCACACCTTGAGCATAAAAGATGCTATAAAAACGTAATTATATTCTGTACCTGATGTTAATATCATATTCTCTCAACTAATGGAGGACTTTGCAGTGCCCATTTAATTTCTCTAATGTTAACTTTCTAGACAAATTTAGCTATGGTACAGAGGCTTTATGTGGAGCAGGATTTTTCCTTTTAATTTCTTTCCGATTCTTCCTTTCAAGCTGAAGGACTGACTCTGTAGTGCACTTTGTTCTCCTGGCTGAATTCAGGTTGAATTCAGCAAAAATGTCAAGAAGCTGCAAGAGTAACAGGGCCAACTGCCTCCCACCTTGACCCTTGTTGCAAGACTGCATTTTTTTGAAGCTGGAATATTCACACTCTGGGTAACTGGTCGCTGTAGAGAAATAAATAATTTTCCTCAACAGTCCAGTCTAATGGAGAAATTTATTTACAGTGCATTACTTGAAATGTATTTAGCCAGTTGTTAAGCCCTACCTTAAAGTTTATTGTAAGAATTATGAAGTGTTTACCTACTCCAGCTTGACCATCTGAGGGCAGTGTCACCTAATACTTGCTAGAAGTGATATGACTGGTCACCACACACTGTGCACTGCACTCACCCTCTAAGGATGTCATCTGAAACTCACGGTTATCAAAAAGAGCTTTTCCACACATCTTAACTGCTTCTTACACTTGGATATATTGCACTCACTCTCTGGGCTAGACTGTCTATCAGGGTAAACCTTTCATGGCAGTGAATCCAGTTTGGGGCATTCCATCCAATGGATTTGTAGACCTGGAACTAAATGGAACTGTGATTGACCTTCAGTTCAGACCTCTTGCAGACACTCAATGTAGATCGCTATGAAAAGTTTTTGTATAAAGCAGTTTATTCTTGGCAAGAGCATGATGTCAAGAAGACTCTCTAGTCTTGTTTTGAAGACGTCAAGTGATAATCTACAGCAGTCTTTGATCACTTGTTCCCTAGGTTATCAAGCTTGCTGTTAAAAGCATCCAACCTATCTTACACTAAATACGTTCAAGTTCACATTCCACCAGGTACTCGCTTACTCAGAATAAGTTGTCCATCAATTAATTTGCCTTTATTGCTTATGCTAAATGTAAGTTGTGGAGCACAGCAAACCACCAGACCTTCTTGTGGGTCTTTTTATTAATTACATGCAAGCAGGTCTTTTCCTTTATATTCTGCCTCATCCTGAAACAGACCCTTCTGCCTGTGGTCAAAGCAGGTGTTGATGGGTAGGAAGGGGTGGGAAACCCTATGGAAGGAACATTAACAGGAAAGGAATTATAGGGCTTCTGGAATGGGTAGACTTTCCTAGATTTCCTCCTCTAGACTTAAGGTGAATAGGATGAAGATGATGGGAAAACATGGAGGACAACAGAATGATGATGGATAATATCAGCTGAGAACCTGACCTCATGCTTATGCTTTATGCAGGCTAGTTGTGGGCAACTGAATAGTGGCATGACTGTTTCAACTCACATAAAAATGAGGTGACATAGGATAGAAGGTACTTTTATATAAAGGCATACCTCAAATATAGTCCTTCCTGTTTAGCCTGGAGTACTAAAGTGAAGACCACACAGTTACGAGTTCCTTTTTAAACTGTGATGAAAACCATTGCAATGTGATCTCATCTGGTGGGTAATGGCAGACTAAGAAGACACAGTGAAAGAGATAACATAACGAGGCAGTACCTCTTGGTCCTTCTCTAGTGACAAAAGCATTAGATGGCCAAGTTCTGGATCAATGTCAATAATCAGGGAAATTAAAAGGGTAATTTTGGCAGAGAGGTATAAAAACTTACGGGCTGTGATGGTTGCACAGCAGGTCCAGTGTGTTATGAGTTCAACCTAAACCTGTTGTAATCTTAAACCATTAAATGTAAGGGATTCTTCTTTCATATTTTCCAGATGACTGGGGCTGAGAAAACGGGATGTTAGCAGCAGAAGCAGACTGGTAAATACAAAACATCGAAATACACATATTTAATCAACCACCAGTGTTATCAAATGAACGTTAATGCTGTTTAGGCACTAGTAACAAGCTTTGGCACTAATTGTGATTCTAAATGCAGTGGAGAACAGTTCTGGATATAGAAGAAACTTGTTGGAGATGTCTGGAGTGTGGGATGTTGGCTCAGCCCTTTCTCTTTCCTTCACACATTCTTGAAGATCTTATATAATGTGAAAATGCAATGTTGAACTGAAGTCAGAAAAGTCTGGTTTAGGGTGGTAGAGGGAAGTGGTAAGGGAGTTCTGTCATTCTGACCAGACCTGTTTCTGAATTACAGATAGCTCCAGAACTCCCCATTAAAATGCATTGGAGCTCCCCACTGTCTGGCTTCCTCTCTGGGGAGCCTTCCGGTAACTGCTCATTTTGGCAGGAGCGTCTTCCATCGACTTCCTTGCCTTGACTTATTCAAACCCAGAAATTCTTGCCTGTGTGAGGAGAAGCAACCTGTTAGCAATTGCCCAGCTCAGGCTCCCGGCCTGGCTGACATCTTAGAAGCACTGCATTGACAAGCAGGGAAGAGAAGAAGGGTTTTGCGTCCCATACTCAGTTTTTCTTCTCTCTGGCCTGGGCAATCTGTAAGCCCACATAGTTGTACAGTTTTCCTCTCTCAGTTTTCCAGTACTCTCTCAGAACTCCTCCTACATCCTCTGTCTAACTCCAGGCCTGCCATAACCAGACCACTTCTCTTCAGTCTGTGGTGTGTCAGTGACCATCTTTCTCCTCAGCTTTGGTTCAGGGAATGAGGAGCTGCCTGCTTTGTGGACATAGCTAGGAGGGTATAGGATCTTGTCGTGGTTTTGCAAGGTTGG
>VZTU01004619.1:0-11560 GCA_013400835.1 Zapornia atra | reverse complement strand
ACGATTCTACGATTCTATGATTCACATGAATCAGTTTCCAGACTCACTAAATTTTACACTCCACCTTTGGATCTTTGTATCTGTACAAGCCAAGGTATCGCAACAGACTTGAGCATCAGTGTTAATTAAACACCAAGCACCTGTGTTCTGTTTCCCCCCTTTTAACTGCAGAATTCATTTAATAATTTTCCTGCTAAGTTGCAGATATGAGCTCCTATTAAGACCACTTAGTTCTCTAAAGTAAATGGACTGTACTGTAGCTTTTTTTACCAATTAAGCAAAAATGCCATTTTCAGAAGGCTTTTTTGAATACAGGAGTTCCTGGCTTTAGAAACCAATTCATTTCCTAGTGCAATGATACTTCTTCTAAATAAGAGATCCTGTTATCCAGAGACACCTGTATTAGGACTGGAAAATGCTGTTGAAGAACTGATTTTTTTCTTCTGTAATCTTTTTGCTTGTGCATTGTAGGGTGCTTGTTCTGGACACAGGAAGGATTCTAGACTATGATGCACCACATAATTTGTTATGACAAGATGGTGCCTTTTCTGAAATGGTTGCAGAGGCTGGGATAAGAAGATAAAGAAAACTAATGAATGAATTCTTAATGAAGATGAGAATTCCTTGATCTAGTAAACATGCTAGGGATATCTGGCATTCCACATATATAGAGAGAGTATGTTGTATTCCATATAAAATAGCTAGCTTACTCAAAACCTCCTCACAGCATTGCTGTTTACTGCAATTGCAATCTGTATATATCGATTTGGTTTCTCAAAATTACTTTCTGATTTTCCACACATCACTTCATCATCTTAGCACTGGAATAACATAACAAAGCAGTAATTTTCATGGTGTATTTTAACTGTTGCACTAGTAAAGACTGAAAAATAAATATTGCTGTTCACACAACTTTTAATTAGAAAACACTACTTAATTAAGTTGCTCTGACATTATGCCCATTTAGTTAATACATTCTCATTACGATTGCAATTTCATAAAAAGCAAACCTGCTTATTGTGTGGATATCAGGGCAGGGGCCCCTTGGTCCTCTTTTTAAGGATGTGCATGTTTGCAAGTATACTGAGGTAATTCTTGAGGCAATAAACTCGCCACATTAAATTAATCTTCTTTATGACCTTGTGATTTCTGAGTAACTTGCAAATAATTTCAAACAATGTCTTACGTGTGTAACTGAGCACTGCAAAATCACAGTGTGAAAAATCCCAGGGAAAAGGAGCCAGGTGCAGCTATCTCTTTGCTAGCAGCTTTTAATGCAAAGCTCAGTACGAGGCTACGTACACGCACTGAGAGCGTCAGTTAAACACGCCTGTGCTTCTGTAGGCCACGTAAATATTATTTTTCATTTTTATTACAGTTCCTAAACCTCTTCAAATTTAATACCCACTCAGTCAGTGCAACTGTATCTTCAAAAGCTAAGAGAAGATCCCCATCAATTTATTTGAAAAACTAAACAAACCTTTTCTTCAGGCTACAGCCCTGTTATATTACTTTAACATTGACACCTGGTTAATATCAAGTGGGATCTCGGTTTCTTGCCTGATAGCAAGCAACAGCATATTTGCTGTTGTAGAAAGATGGTGAGAAGTGATGGAGGTGCTCTGAAGAGAGTTCCTCAAACATGGCAATCTGCTACAGTGAAGGTGAACGATTTCTCTGTCAGGGTAAAAAAGAACACCCGTCTTCTTACATTACAGAGTAATAGCTACAAAATACATATAATAATAATTATTAGTAGTAGTCAGAGAAAAGAAAATGTACTAGCATCAACAAAAGCCACTCCTTTTTGAGCAAGCTCTCATCCTCACATGCAGCTATACTTTGAAAAGAGCTGTGTCTGCATGAAGAGCAGGACAAAAAAGAAGAGCATGACAGACTTCTGTGTTCATGCAGCAGTAGCTTACCAAAGCCAGCCATCTAACAGGCTTAGGGCAGGCAGGAAAAGGCAATCCTGCAGTAAGAATGTCCTCCAGGGTCTGCAACCTCTGCCCAAGAAACAGAGAGGGACCACTTGGTTGCCTCAAGGTCACTATTAATTCAGGCTTTGCAGTACCTGGCACAAGCCACCAAAGACAGTGTCACCAGCCCCCTCCCTTGACAGCACAAAGCCATGTGATAGATCAGCTCAGCACACACCTTGCCTCTCCTGCACTTTCTCCTCCAAACAGCAACTTGCCTGCACCCCAGCCTCCTCCTGTGGGGCTACTCAGGCATCTGTGTGGGGCTACGGGCTCTTGCCCCATAGAGGCCACTAACTGCTGAGACTCCCAGGAAAGTGCTTGGGGCTATTCTCAAAGGGCCTTTTGACTGGGCAGGGGACCTTCATGTGGTTGGAGATAGTATGAGGAGCCCAACTATTTATCCCTTTGAGGAGCTACCACTTGGCCTCCTTTTCCAGCTGGGTTGCTTAGGTTAGGAAGAGGAGAGTTGGGGCAGCCCAGGTACCAGGGCAGCGCCTAAAGCAAGAATGAGGCTCGGAAGGGCTCCATGGCTCTGGTTTTGCTTTCTACAGGAGCATGAAACACAACCTGTTCATGCTGTGCTTCAATTTCCTTCCTCACAGCATTCAAAATCCCATAGGCAGTATCTTCTCATGCGTTGCCTGCTCCAGCCCTTGAGCTGCACTTTCCTGGCAGTATCACAGGAGAAACTGCTACGAATTTGGGGGGAAACCCCTCCTTTCCCTCACAGGAATGTATGGGTTTCTGCATTTCACCAGCTGTAGGTGATTGCTGTCTGTTGAGCAAAGGGTTACTATGACAGCTTTTATGCTGGGGAAGCAAGAGACTGGCAAGGACTTCAGCCTTATCTCTGGGCAAAAGTACTCCATGAAAATTCTGGAGTGGGTTTAAACTGCAGGCTGAAGGATTAATCTGTGAAATACCATCATAGTCCAGGCCCTCTAGAGCTTACGTTTCCCAGCCTGACTCCCAAGATGACATGTATACTGAAACTCTCTCCCAGCTGGAAATGCTTAAGGACAATTTGGAATCTACCAAGACAAACTTCTCTACCCACAACTTCTCAAATAGCACATTTGCTCATATTCTGCACAGACCTGTGCCCAGCCTTCACTCTGCATGTGGTGGGAGCCACTCCCCACCTCCATCCCACCCTCCTGACCAACAGGAGGAAGGGGCTGTTTCTGCCCTGCAGAGGCACAAGGAGTGTAAGCATACGAGGGGCGGGAACTGCTCCCACTCCCACCAGGGGTTCATTGTCACCCCCTTTGACCAGGGTTTCCCTCCCTCTTCCTTGTCATTCCTTACTTTTCCTTGTACCAACTGCACTTTTTGTCTCTCTTCTGTTCTCCCACTCCACACTGCAGCTTGGGAAGGGTTTTCTTTCTCCCCTCCTACCCCAGTTCCTAATATTCCTCTGTGCCGCTCCCTGGAGAAGATCCGTCACTCCAGGATACAGCAACCCCTTGACAAGTTGAGGGGTTACAAACTCATCCTCCAACTTCCAAAGGAATCTGAGGAAGATAGAGGGCAATGGTGCTATTACAGTAGTGCCAAGAGAAACTGAAGACAGACATGCCCAAGGGACAGAAATTGCTTTTATTAGAAACATTCTAAAAGGTATTTTTATAAAATGCATGTCATCATCTGCACTTGGAAACAATTCAGGAACTTACAGTTGGTGAGGCATCCTATACTTTCCGAATTTCAACTCACAAAACAAGCTTTAGCTATAGAAATCTGTTACACAGCTAACACCACAGGTAACCACGCTCAGATTCAAGGGCTCCTGGTAGAAAAACTTTAGCCTTCAAATACCAGTTTGTTTAAAGAGAGACTTTAGGTAAGCAGTGCATGTGCATACCTGGAAATACCCACTTAGGCCAGTGGACTCATCTTTAAAATTCAATGGCTTGTGCCAAAATACAGTATTAAAATCAAAGTTACAAAATAAGTAATTTGTCTGCAGAATTCAGAAAAATAATAAATACGCATTGTGAGATGGCCAACGTTCAGTATCTTCTCTACTGAAAACCCCCAAATATATAGAAATGTGAATAAATACCCTATTTTAATTTTTTTTAACTTGTAAACAACTCACAGTTCCCTTACAGTTCCCAGATTAACACTGAGGGACATTTAACTCCTGCAGAGCCAAGGAATACATGAAAGAGAAAAAAACCCAAACCAACCACTTCATATATTTCCCTTGAGAGTGTAACAGTTTAACGTTGCTCCCACACTCCTGTCTAACTTGTCCCAAAAGTGCAAAAAGCTTTTAACAGTTCAGCTTGACTGTGATGTGCTCCTATTCTTATACAGGTCTGCTCATGTCACACAGTGCATTAAATCAAAATAGAAAATAAGACTAAAGACGTACTGCAACGCCAGTAGGCTTTGAGATGAATTTACAGCAGGGCAGAAGGAAAGGCCACAATAATTCCAAAGACACTGGAATAAGCCTTGAATTAAATACCTACGTTTGTATCTGCAAAGCAAGGCCCCAAGGAGCGACTGCATGTGAGAACTGGACTGTGTGTCGGCATTGGTCCTTAAAGAGGCACTTCTCTGAACGCAGGAGCTGCAGTTACATTCACCTCAGTCCCTCACCGTTCACTGCCTCTAACTTTTGAACACACTCACACACCTTACTGGAAGTTCCATCCAGACTTAAGAGACAGGGTCGCTTTCAAAGAGGAACAAAAGGAAAAAAAATAAAATAATCCTCAAATTAAAAGAAAAATCACTTTGGTTTCCAACTCAGGGAAATTAGGAACAGATGTTAGCAATGTTTTGGGAATCCTCTGTGAAGTCAAAGAATGCTGACAGAATGGTTGTGTGCGACTGTGATTCACTTTGAGAGGATTTTAATTGGATTACTTCAAAGATATGCTCAGACAACAGCTATGCAAACAGCTGAATCAGCACAACTGATTTATGGCACTGACACAGACCAGGCCGACTGCCAGGAGAATGGTTGGCCTTTTCATATAGGTGCAGGCTGAACAGTACGTTGGCAGCACTGGCACATCAGCCATCCAAACCAGAGCAGAAAGGAAGCCCCTGGAGACACACTGAGTAGCCCATCAGCAAGAGCTACTTCTCAGTAGGGTTTGGCTGCACCACGAGACAGGTTTGCCACGCAGCCTCAGCACCACCACTGTGCTGTTACCAACAGCAGAATAATCGAGCGGATGCGTTAAGTCTCATTCAAGCTGCAACGTGCCTTTTCGGAAGGTGCTTAGATGCTCAAATGGCTCCATTTAATAAATAAGTTCAAGCCCAACATTGCTAGTGCTGCGTGCATTAACACTGCTTCACATTCTTTCAGAGCAAGTGTGTTGGACCTGGAGATACCTACAGTACCGTATCACGTGACCTCTGACCTTTGGTCCCACTCCCTTTATATTTTAAGCATACACACCACCCCCCTCACCCCCTTTCAGGATTTGCTAATAAAATTTAGCAAGGAAATGTGCACCGTCAGTCGCGTTTTCACCCGATACCCAATTGACAGGCAGACACGGGACACTTGGGATGTTCAGAAAAGCAGTTGTACCTTTAAAGTAACATGGAGCTGTAACACAGCTGGGCACCCAGTACCACCCAACTGGAACGGATTAAAAAATGCAGATAGTATGGCTAAGGGTCGGCTCCGCTGCCTGTCAGGGAAGGAGGTACCATGGGGGCACGCTTCCGGAGAGAGGGACTGCGATGGGAAAGGAGCTCACGGTCAGTCAAAGTTAGTCTTCCGTAAATGCCTGTTAGGAATTTCTATGGCGCTGACCTGGAGGGGCCAGGACCCACTGACAATCCCTGCTTGGATGGACACGCCCATTACCACTGCGAGGTCAGGGTCCACAGAGGTGTTCGGCTCCTTTCCAAAGAAATCCCGGATCACCCTGCGTATCTGAGGAATCCGGGTGGAGCCTCCGACTAACACAATTTCATCCACCTCTTCTTTGTGTAAGTGGCCGTCCTTCAACACCTGTTCAATGGGGACAAGGATCTTCTCAAAAAGGTCCTCATTTAAGGTCTCAAAGAGCTTCCTAGAGATTTCTGTTTCAAAGATGACTTCGACAAAGTCGCTCTCTACTTCTGAAGCCTCTCCAAGACTTTCTAGATCTTTTGCCTTTTGTGAAGGCTGGCCCTTTAGCACGCTGCTTGTTTTTACCTCACTTTCTGGAAGTTCTTCTGTAAGCTTTCTTTCTGGCATAGTCAGTGACACCCTTAGCGTCGCTGCCTCGTGAACAGTCAGATTGAGTTTAACTGCTTCCACAGCCTGTCTGAGGCGATGGATTTCTTCTTTCCTGGTTGGCAGAGCGCCGTACCTTTGGCGGAGTTGATCATATAAAAACAGCATCAACCTCTGATTAAAATCCTGTCCTCCAAGCTTGTTGTTACCTGAAACATCAGAAGAGAGGGGCATCAGACACACCACCACCTTCAAAGCTTCAGAAGCCTCTCCTTTACTGGGAGATCGAGCTCGAGGGACAGAGCCACAAGCACAACCCAGGAGCTCAAAGAGCTGGAAAAATAAATAGAACTGTTGTCCACCAAAGAGCACAAGATGAAGAGCAATTTCCAGATTTTTATTTAGCAGCTATTTTAGCATTTATTTGCCTGGATGTTTTTCCCCTGCAACTGCTCTACGACACTGCAACAACCACTGCCTTTTTCTGTTAGCTCACAGAGTTATTAACAGGCATATCTTACATTCACTTTCAGAGAGAGACCAAAAAAAAGAGTGTAATATATAACCAATTTCTACCGAAATATTATTCTTGCACCCTGTTTCCAAAACTTTTCAAACAGCTGCTCATTGTTTCCATTCAACAGAGTTTAAAAAAAATGGCCTGCAGATTGTCATCTGTGTTGAACAATGCTCTCAGTTTTCACTGTTTTCCTTTGACTGAAAGGAGGTATTCCCTTATGGACCTTCAGCTAAAATCAATCAGAATGAAGCTGCTGAATATTTCTCAGTGTCCCACTCTGACTGGACTCAGCAGCAGCTCACCTCAAAACTGTTTTAATCAAGACAACGCAGGCAGTTAGCATTGTATCTCAGACCTGTCTGAATCCTGGTCACCTGAAAACCAGATGTATTTTTCACTAAACATCACTGCCAGAACTCTTTGCCAAGTGAGGAATCACTCTGGCATATCCACATCACAAAACTCACTTCTGGGTTAACAGTATGTGTGCTCCCAAACCTTGCCCCAACTGAGCTGGTGCCAAACACAAGGCAAGGATGCTCTAAAGCACTGGCAGTGATTTAACAAGTATTTCCAGCTTGGACAAAAGTAAGAAAGATTTCTAACACTCCCAGTTCCCGAAAGTCCAGTCAGAGCAACTGTAACACACACCGGCACTTTTACTGGTGAGCACAGAACAGCCTGGGATGAAATGAAACCACTTCTTACTTTAAGTTAGCCAAAACCTGTGAATTTATCTTTATTGTTGAAGCCAGTCACAAACCTAATTTTGCATGAAAGGCAGCTGAGAACACTTTGTGACAAGGCTGGGATATTTTAAAAAGCTCCTCCAGTAGTGACTTTAGGTACACCTTCCCTCCCCTGCCCCCCCACCTTTGACATAGTAAAGCATTTTTCTCACCTGCCATGGCCCGTGTGAGGAACATCCCCCCCTGCTTGTTCAACAGAGACACATCCAAAGTTCCTCCACCCAAATCCACCACCAGAACATTAAACACGTCAGCTTTGTGGAGTCCATACGCCATAGCTGCAGCGGTGGGTTCATTGATTACTCGCAAAACTTCTAGCCCTACAAAGAGCAAAGATAACAAGCAACAGTCAAGTTGGAAAACTGCAGGTCTCACATAGCAATAACATTTACCATTAGCTGGGGTTTTTTCACACAAATTTACCTTAAAAAAGACATCAGACCTAGAGGAAATCTGGTTCTAAACCAGTAATACTCATGGAAATCTTTTCCTTACTTAATCCTAACCTAACACCTCATCAGTGTCAGGGTGTGATTTGCACACACACATTTCTTCCAGAGAAATCTTCCAAGGAGATTTATTTCACATGTTCTCTTTCCATTTAAACTATTGTCCAAGGGTGCTTTATATAGTCTGTCTATTTGGAAATTATTAAAAGGACAATTTTTTCCCTCAAAGTAAAACTTACTTTTAGCTATCTATATCTGCATTATCTGTTGGTACCCAAGAGTTCTCTGCCATTCCTCACAATTGTTAACAGAGTGCAAAATAATAATCCATTCTAAGGTTCTCTATCATGGATTGACTGTTTATATATCCTCCCCAAAGACCATGAATGAAATCATAGCATCACAGAATGCATAAGGTTAGAAAGGGCCTTTAGGGCTCATTTAGTCCAGTAATCAAAGACATCTTCACTAGATCAGGTTGCTCAGAGACCCATCAAGCCTGACCTTGAATATCTCCAGGGATGGGGCCTCCACTGCATCTCTGGGCAAACTGTTCCAGTGATCTACCACCTTCATACTGAAGAACTTTTTCTTAATATCCACCATAAATCTCCCCTTTTCTAGTTTAAAACTGTTACCCCTCGCCCTATTGCTACATGCCCTTGTGAACAGTTCTTCCCCAGCTAACAACCTATAAATAGAACTATAGATAATTATAAGGCTTGATAGAAAAATTCCAGAATAGAGACATCACCTGCAAGGTTTGCTGCCTTAATGGTAGAATTCCGTTGCCTTTCATCAAACTCTGCTGGCACAGAGATGACTGCCTTTGAAATGGGCATGCCAAGATGGCATTCTGCCATCCTCTTCAATTTCAGTAGCAGCTGAGAGCCAATATGCTCTGGAGTGACATGAAAGGTTTCATTAGTTGTCACAGAAAATTCAGCTGATCCATTGTTGTTGAAAATCTAAGGAGAAAAAGCAGCACAACCCACATGTGAGAAGTTTTTTCTTCTTACTCTTCCCCATCCTGCTCCCACCAAATATTTCATTCACACAGAGCTTGTTTATTCTGGGAAAAACAGGAATGTGCTTTTGCTGCTTCCTGAATCACCTTTACTCCATGCCTACAAGTATTGCGCAGCTTAAGGGGGCAAAGTATCTCCAAAGTAGCTGCACCCACTGTGCCCAGACACATTAAAAAAGGCCTAGCTTCCACACCACATTCAAAGATAAAAGCAATGCTAATTAATCATTTGCCCCACTGATAAAGCTCCTCACAGGCTCTTCTTTCTGAAAAGAAGCCAACAGGTTGGTATTGGAATAGCTTCTCCTAACAAGTAAAGAATTCAAAGACTGCTTGCAGCACCTGAAAAACCTTCTCCTTCCAGCAAATGCCACACTATGCTACATTGATACAGTACTTTTGTTTTAAAAAGCAGCTTTCAAAATCTGCTGCTGGTCAAGCAAGCACTAGAAAAGTGCTAGAGGGAAAAGGGAAAAATGTCCTGGGATGGAAAAGATGTAACTTTTACACTTTTTGTTTCTTTGTTTTAGACTACCAGGGGAAAAGTGAAGTTTCAGCAGAGCACAGTTAGAATTTCAAGCTGAAATTTGTACTTCCAAGAGAAGGGTCTGGAAGGTTACCCAGAAGTACATTTCACAGTAGTGGACTGGGTCCTCTGGAAAACCACTGCCAGCCCCAATGCAGAGAGGTAGGCAACTTCCACAGTGGTTTCCTCCCTGCTCTCTGAAAATCTCTTAAGGTCTTGATGCACATCAGACTTAGCCAAATGAAGCAAGGTCAGAAAACCCAGTCAGCTACTACACGTTTCACGCTCCTGACAGAACACTGATTAGAGAGAGCTGAAGCAGGTGGCTGTTTACCTTAAAGGGGTACCTGCTACCTTCGCTCCTCAGTTCTTCTGAAGAGAAGATTTTCCCAATGAACCTTTTTGCATCGTATATGGTGTTCTGAGGATTGGCGTCAGCCAGCTCGAGGCCATCATAGCCCACACGCACGTCTCTGGCGGTGAAGGAGACCACGCTGGGTATGCTGCTGTGCCCCTCCTGATCCGCGATAACCTTCACCTGCCCCGTTCCAGGCAGGAAGACGCCAACCGAGCAGTAAGTGGTGCCAAGGTCAACCCCAATTACTTTCGGCGTGGGCATGGGCAAGTATTGCTGTGCCAGGTAGCCAGCTAGCAAGAGAGCCAGGACAGCAGAACCTGAAACACGGATTTAAAAAAACAAACAAACACACACAGGGTTAGAGTACCTACTGCTGAAAATTTAAAAGTCAGTGCTAATTACACAGCATTATACCTTACACCTCCTACAGCTTTGTTTTGGGCTCTGAAGCCCTTCGACTACCTAATTACCCTAATTAGTTTTCAGTTTCTTCAAAGGTCACCAGCAGGTTCAGGTCAATTCAACAAAAAGTGGTTAGAAAAGTAACAGAGTCTTAGGTGTTAAATACTAAACCATTAAAACAAAAAACCCCCAACACCCTAAACAAGAGGTACAGCAAAGTCAAAATTATCAGCAGAATGTAATAGTTCTTTTTCTCTCTGCACCATACTTCAAAAATGTAGGTTAATATCCATCAGGGGGAACTGCCTACAAAGTACCTCTGAAGGACATCTAGTTAACGAGGCTGCACAAAACCGCAGTGAAATTAAAAGCTCCTGACTAAAATAACTTCACTAGAAATCTAAAGCTTAGAAGATGCAAAACCATGTTAACCCCTATTCCAGTCATAGCTCCCAAAAAGCATCTTCCCACACCTCTGAACCTTTTCTGTGCCTTGAAATGAAGGGGGAGACTAGTTTAAGTGCAGAGCAGGTTTTGAGTTTGGGTGGGTGTTGGTTGGGGTTTTTTTCACTTTAATTTTACATACAGCTAACGGACAAAAGAAAAAAAATCCAAAAGCTGGAGAAAAAAAACCAAAAAAGATGCACTTATAAACAAAGTCTGAAGAGCTCTAAATAGCAGCGCGCCACTAAGCTCGCTGGCTCCGCTGGCAGGGGACAGGCGGAACCCGCCGCAGGAAGCCGTGCCGCCCCGCAGAGCCGGCCCAGGGCGGTAACGCCGGCAGAAAGCCTGCAGCCGCTGCCAGCGCCCACCGCCTGAGGCCCTGCCGGGGGGAAGCCGCCGCAGGCGGGACAGGGGCTCCCCGAACGTCCCGCCGGCCCCACCGCCACCCACCCCCCGAGCACCGTCCCCTCAGCAGCCCGAGGGACGGACAAGACCCGTGAACCCCGGCCCGTTCTCACCCAGCACCGCCATCTGCCCGGCCATGGCTGCCCACCGGCTCCCGCAGCGCGCGCTGACACCGACTGCTGACGGCTCCTTCCGGGACGGGACGGGCTGGGCCGCGCCGCGCGGCACGCCGGGACCGGTGGTGCGCGCGCCCAGCCCTCCCCGCTGGCAGGCGCCTAGCTCAGAGGCCGGGAAAACCACATCTCCCAGGGGGCGCTGGGGTGCGGCTACTTCCGGCGGGCCCCAGTCAACGGGCTGGGAGATGGGTCAGCCGGCAGCAGGGGAGGGGAGGGCAGGTAGCGAAGGAGGAGGTGCGCTCCCGGCGCACGCGCGAAGCTAGGCGCGGTGCCTGCTGGGAGCAGTAGTTGGGCTGGGGGTGGTGTGGGACTCCTTGGGGTTCTCTG
>VZTU01004617.1:0-12821 GCA_013400835.1 Zapornia atra | reverse complement strand
GTAAGTTAATACTGAAGTTACAGTAGCACAAATGATACTCCGTACAGCCAGCTAATATTACCAAACCCCAAAGATTTACAGATTGCTTTTACTATGTAACCTTAGAACCACTGAAGTAATTAAATAGAAGAGGTAGTTTTGACAATGCACTTCATGACTGCACATTTCACAGGTTAAAATTGGTAAGAAAGCAGGGGAAGGTAACTGCCTCACAGTTTACCCAAGAGTTTAGAAATTAACATAAGCTACAACAAGTATGTAGAAGTATTGTACTTTTCTGAACAGTGGGGTGTGTTTTGCACTGGGGAGTCTACTCCGTATCTATAATTAAAAAAACCCAACCACCACCAAACCAACCAACAGTTAAGACCCACTGAGCAGGCATGCACTGTATTTTACACAGAAGTCCCTTTTAAGTATTTCCATCCAAAGTACTTCCAGTCTCTTTACAGCCATCTGAATTTAACTGCATAAACAACTATTCTCAGGGTACAGCTAACTTGTTCTGAGGTTAGATCAAGGGCATCACGGCTATACAGCGGATAGAATACAAGGAAGTTCAGCCTGGAATTTGAGTGTAAAATGCAATACAAATTATTTTAAGCCATGACTGAAAGAAAAAATGAAGAAGTATTTTTCTTCAATTAGTAGCACAGTTGCACTGGACTTTTTGGAATTCTAATACTTGTTTCGCTTATGGATGGAAAAAAGAAAATATTTTAATGTTATTTATTAAAATACATAAATACTCAGAATTCCCACTCTTAATACAGCCCATTAGATCCTAAGCACTTACAGTACTCTATCTACTTCATTTGCAAGACACTCTAGACTATGCTAAATACTGACCCCTAAAATGTCTCAATAGCTCCACTTCTTATTCAGCAGTATTATTCTCATAAACCTGATTATGACAGCTTGACCTAAGAGGTGCAGAGATCTTACTACTTTTGTATTCATAAGCCAAGCTAAAGTGATAGTGCTACATATTATTGAACAATTAAGTAAACACACAAAAAATTATTATATTATTGTCCTTAATAGTAGGAGTTCAAAAGGGGGCAAGACGACACACACAGGTGGTACTGAACAGATTTTAATCACTGGGAATTAGCAACCCAATTAACTCATAAGAAGCACCAAGAATCAAATTTTACCTGTAAATGGGTAAATTTGAAGATTAAAAATGCAAATATAGTCAAATATTATAGAAAATAAGAGGGGGAAAAATCAGTATGCATCAACTTAAAACTCTGAGTTGCAGCACCAATTCTAAGTTATTTATTCTGCAGCATTTATAAACAATGCTATCACCACTTCTCCTCCTTACCCACTTTACACATGGGCTAAATACATATATAAAATTTTAGAGACAGTTAACTACTTTATCTCCAATACCTTTAAGCAATCGAGAAATAATGTCCTTTATTTCTGAGTGTCCACACTGTAATCTCAGACCTCCTGCTATTAATTCAGTCAAGCACTACTAACATATCTAAACTATAGCTAGAAAAGACAAAGAACTATTTTTTTTTTTAAACTTGCATAAACACTTGGAAATGGATTTTCTCAAGGAACAGGAAACAGCTTGTTTTGCATTAGAATAGAACTAGATAAGACATTACATACTGGTACCTGTAGCTGAATTTTTGACCTTCCTTTTGACAGTCATCCTCCCTTTTCCTTTCCCAGTTTTAATTTGAAATCTCAAGCTATGTCTAATAATAGTTAAGTGTCTATTTCTGGTTTGGTTCCCCCCCAGAATCCCCCATTCATAACTTACAAAAAGAAACCAAACAAAAAACACAGACCAAAAACTGCACCAAAACAAACTTGCTGATCTGATATTCACAGGATGTGAAAAGAAAGCTTATGAACCTTTTCTCTACAGCCATATCTTTAGCTAGGAAGAAAACAGAGTATGAATATTGTAAAATATTTTATTTCCTGCCCTGGCAGCCCACAAGTGAACTCCACTAACAAACACATAGCCACAAACCTACTGTCTCTGGGCCTCTATTACTACAGTGAATTTTTTCAGTGCTGCAATTACTTGCTATATGCATGATGAAACAACCTTCTTTTACAAAACTATCTTCCCTTCCCATCATAACACTCTTCCTTAAGAATGCATTTCTACTGCTATTTCTGTTAATTTAAAAAAAAAAAAAAGTTGTTTCCAAATAAAAGATTTTTCAATCTCTTTCTAAAGGGTACAAAAAAAGCCAGCCCAGACTAACCCTTATGCAAACACCATGGTCTGTTCAGGAATGACTAAGCATTTGACATTCCAGTTAAACCTATAATTTTTTGACTAGCAATTTGAATTTAAAGACTGGATGAAAACAGACATTATTGGCATGACATTCCTAAATGCTCCATAGATTTGTAATAATTTATTAAACAAAGACTAAACAATTCATAGGGTTATATTTTCTTTTGTCCTGTACATGATGGCTATTTTTATTTTTGATGGTTTCAGGTTAACAAGCTATTGCTGGCTTAATACTGCCACACTGAAGACTGAACAAAGATCTTCCTTTTCTTAAAGTGGAAAAAAAGGGAAAAAATCTCAAATGGCAATTTAAAAAGAAGGCAAATGAACTAAGAATGCCACAGTCATTCTAGAAAACATTTCAAACTCCAAAGTTTGGGTTTTGTGTTTTATTGGTCACAGGTGGGATATCTGTCAGGGTCATGTTTTTCAGTTGCACTACCTTTTTTGACTTAAATTTGGGGCTCCCTTGAAAACCCATACTGAAGGAGTTTTTTCAGTTATACTTTATCCTCTTACACCAAAATGTTCTCCAACTCCCAGATCAGATCTTGAACTGATTTAGATAGTAGAACATTTAACAGCTTTGTCTGAAAGCTAAGTCCACTTCTTTTTTTAAGCAGCCTAAGAAACTTGCACAGAAGTTGAGTATGCTTGATCGATTTCTAAACTAGAAGGATTTTGTACAGATGTGGAAGACAATGGTTTGGAGTTTTGTTTGCTTGAGGAAAAGCCTACCTACAGCCTACTGAAACTTACACATTACATGCATAGAGGAAAGGTACAAGTCACCTCTTAATGTTCAGTGATGACAGTGAAAGCCATCAGCAAGTATCTGATAGTTTACCTTAGGGGTTGAACACTTTTTTCATCATCTGAGCTTATTTCCATTTCAAAAATCTCTTCTGTCCCAGTAGAGGAGATCTGATCTTCCTTTCTGCTATCTTGTTTGTATTTCTTTCTTCTTCTTTTTTTCTTTTTCACAGACCCTGGGGTGAATACAGTCTCTGTTTCTACAGTGTGTGGAATTTCTGAGCTTGCACACGTCCTCTCATTTTCACCTGATTTCAAATGATTGTCAGTGTCTTTAAAAAACTGGTCTTCAGTGGGTATTGGAGATGTTGCCAAATATGCAGGAACCTTTTCCTAAGCAAAAAAAAGAACAGGTTTTTTTTTTACATTGTTTTCTGCATACAAGATAGTTGTCAGCTACAGATTAAACCTTCTATAATTAGACATAAAACCATACAGTCCAGTGGTACAAGGTTGATACCCAGAAGGGAACCAAGTTCACTAGAGGGAATACAAAAAGTTCAGCAAAATCAATGTTAGCATTCTTAATGTTTCAGACATATTTTTGCTATCAAAACAAATATCCAGTCAGTGGAATGCTTTTAAAACTATCTGTCCTTGAGCAGACCAGTTCTATCTATGCTTAGTAAATGTGTTAATAAAAATAGGCTAATTAAAGCCACTGCTGTCTATTTTGAAACAGACTCATAGAAAGGTGCAAGGTTGGAAATCATCTGGTTCAATCTTCTGTTGAAAGTAGGGCCTTAGGTTAGGTTACCCAGTGCTCTGTCAAGGCAAACACTATGTACTTCCAGTGAGTGAGAGTCTATCACTTCTTTAAGTAACCTATTCCTGTGTTGTGTTGTTCTCCTAGTGAAGGATTTTTCTTATATCCAGGAATTTTCTCCTTGTGACCTTTGCTCCATGACTTATCACTAGGCATCCTTGTGAAATGACTGCCTCCATCTGCTCTATAACTTTCTAGGTATTTCAAGACTGTGGTTAAACCCCTGAGTCTTCTCTTCTCTAGGTTGAACACAGCCAAGTCCAGCAATCTTGCTTCCTTTGTCAACTGCTCCAAAGCTCTGATCATCTTGGTGGCTCTCCACTGGACTCTCTCCAATTTTTCATGTCTCTCCTCAGCTGGGGAGACCAGACCTTGGTAGAGCTGAATGGTGTTCCAGGTTTGGCCTAACAAGTACTTGGTTAAGTAGGGCAATCCCACATCCCTTCATCTGCTGGCTGTGCTCCTGCTGATGTGGCCTAGGGCACATTTGCTGCCAGGACACACTGCCGGCCTTCACTGCAGAGCTGCGTTTTATCCAGTCAGATCCCGGCCCGTAGTGCTGTGTGGGATTCTCCCAACCTCAATTCAGGGCTTCAAGTGTATCTTGGTTAAACCTTGTGAGTGTCTTCTTGGTCCAGTCCCCCTGACTGCCAAATTGGCCCTGTGTGGTGGCTCTTTTTCTAACCTGTCTACCTCTCCTCCCAGTTCAGTGTGAGGGTTCATTCAGTCTTGCCATTCATTCCAGACTATGTATATGTCAAAAAGAAACACTCAACTACAATCTACTCAAGTTAAAAACACCAAACAACCCTTAATTATGACTTGCTGCCCTAGGAAGGAGCAATTCAAATGAAGGACAAGCTTTACTAATGAACTGCCTTGTATTTATTTACATTATAACAAGAAACCTAAAGATTCTGACATCTAGACTGAAAGAAACACACAGTGAAGGGACAAAGTGCAACAAAAGGAGAAGAGAATGGAATTCGCATGGCAGGGAAATAAAAGTTATAGGCTCAATTTCATGATATGAATAAAACTAAATACAAGCTGCTTGCTATTTTACAACCTTGTTATTTTACTCTCATACAGAAGATTAGTCAGGAGCTACGCTGTGCACAGAAACAGCCAGAGCAATGAGGCTACTTTGATGTGTTCAAAGTCTGAGCTGCTATTATGTAATACTAAATTCAATTTTCCATTGAGTTACGAGTTAAGAGACCAAGTTCTGTTCCACTAGATAACAAAGAACTATAGATTTGTTTGGGTTGGAAGGGACCCCAAAGACCATCTAGTTTTGACCCCTCCATGGGCAGGGATACTCTCTACCAAGACAGGTTGCCTGAAGCCTCATCCAACCTGGCCTTGAACTCTGCCAGGAAGGGGGCAGCCACAGCTTCTCTGGGCCACCTCTCCCAGTGCCTCACCACCCTCACAGTAAAGAACTTCATATATACTCTAAACCTACCTTCCTTCAGCTTAAAGCCATTGCCCCTCATCCTATCACTACATGCCCTTGTAACAGCCCCTCTCCAGATTTCTTCTAGGTCAATTTAGGTACAGGCAGGCTGCTATAAGGTCTTGCCAGAGCCTTCTGCAGGCTGAACAAACCCAACTCTCTCAGCCTGTATTCACAGGAGAGGTGCTCCAACCCTTTGATTATGTCTGTGGCGCTCCTCCAGACTCGCTCCAAGTCTTTCCTGTACTGGAGACTCCAGAGCTGGAGGCAGTATTTCAATCTCATAAGAACAGAGCAGAGGGGGAGAATCACCTCCCTCAACCTTCTGGCCCAAGATACAGTTGGCTTTCTGAGCTGCAAGTGCATACACTGCCAGGTGATGTTGGGATCACAAAGTGGCCTGGGGCAGACTGCAGCACCACAGCTTCTTATCAACCAACACCTCCAAGTTCTTCTCCTCAGGGTTGCACTCAATACAAAGCACGTATATGCTCTGTATTAAAAAAAAAAAATTTTTAATTTAAAAAAAAGTGGAGAAAAGAGAACAAAATACAGGCTTATACAGCCCTAATGACCCACAGATTTTGCATTGTGAAAAACCTTCAAATAAAATGACAGCACCTAATATACAGTGAACATCCTATACAAATAAGCCAGAAGTAACAAATAATCCAGAAAAACAAGACTTTTTTTTTTTTAAGAGGAAACATTAAAAGAAAACTGTCTGAAAAATGATACCTGAGAGTTATAATAGTCCTGATCTACATGTATTGAGGTATGTGGTGTTACTTCTGAATGTTAAGATGTGGAAAAGGAAAAAATGACCACTTGGAAGGATCTTTCTGAATGCATCAAGAGCTCAACAGAGCTTTAACATTTATACCTTAAGCACAGCTTCAAGAGGTGACAATAAAGATACACTGATCAGCAGCAGAAATACTGAAAAATAAAGAATGCCTAAAAGCACTAAAACAAATTCAGTCCTCCATTTTGTAGCTAACTCAATCTGTAGTCTTAGCATGAACTACCAGCTTTCCGGAACACATTACAGACAGATAAGATACTCTGGCAATAAGTTAAAATACACTAAGCAAGTGCAATAGCTTCTTTGAAACACTGTACAAGGGACAAAGGTAGTGGTTATCACCCTTGTTTTCTCAAAGTCTTTAGACTGAGCAGTTCCCATCAATGGTTACCACAGCCTGCATCTACAGAAAACTGCTTTCAGTTTTGATTGTAATCATGGTGTATGCTTAAAACAGAACCCAACCAAGTTATCATTTAAGGTCTTAACGCTTATCTTCTCCTCCCACTATAAAATACATTTAACTCCTTTCAAAATAAGAGCTTCCTCTGATCTCTCACTGTAAACAGGTAGTGCACTAAAGTGGATCAAGCTCATTTCCTTGAAAGGCTCCACTTGCTAGCAACAGGAAATTAACAATTCATCTTTTATTTCCCTGAGACAAATCTAACTATTTTCATTAAACCTTTTGGAACTTTTATTGAGAACTTCTTTCCATCTGCCTCACTAAAAAATGACAACAGATTCAAGGATTAACAAATATTGTGATTATATAGGTCCCATACCCTTAGGAAATCAGACTAAAAATGAAGCATTATCCCTAGTTTTCAGAGGCTTATTAGCTTTCAGTGCAATAGGTTCTTGGAAAAGGATTTTCTGTATTAGAATACAAGAAAAAAATCTCAAGCCAAACAAGTTACTGTTAACTGGTAAAAGTTTCATAGACAAAATTGTGAAAAACTGTGCTAAAAATTGTAAGACAAATTAAAAATGTGCCAAAATAGACAATCCTTATTAGTACAAGGGCCAGTAACACGAGCTATAAGAACTTAAGGTAAAAATTATTATAAGGCACTGTAACCTATATAATTGCAGTCAACAAGAATGAAATTACTAAAAGTAAAAAAAAAATTCAACACATCTTTCAAATAATGCTCTAAGAAATGATTTGTTGCTTTATCATCATTGCTAGCAAAACCATACAAAACACCATGCACATCAGCAGCTTATGAAATGAAAATTAACACTTAGTCACAGAAAACCTAGCTTTCATAAAAGTTAATGTATTGCCAGCACTATATTGAGCATTTTAACACAATACTGTTAGTAATGCATTGTAGCTATCATGAAGCACAAAGCCCTTACATTTTCCTCCTCTGTTTCTTGTACAAAGAAAGCTTCTCCATTGTCACCCAGTTTCATATGAAGATCAACAGCATCGCCATTAATTTCTATATCAATCTGTGGAAAGAGACAATTTAATGTAAATAATTCATCATAGGGGAAAGCACTGACCCTCAAGGCCCACTTTGCTCTGAAAGTAAACAATGTTCTATTGCATAATCATTTCTTTCCCCTCCCTCTGCTTTTTGAAGGAAGTCTGTTAGAATAATGATCTTTACTTCATTAGCCTGCTAAATACATCATGCTCCTAGCAGGCAGCCTAAGACCCACATGAACAATTGGAAAAAAACCCCAACATCTGAAGACTGAACCTAGTTCAACTAATGTGGAGACTGTCCTAGAAGCATAAATAATATTGATCTAATCTTTATTTCTTGCAATAATGATGACGGATTGGAGACTTTTCATGTTGATATGTTTAAAGCTCAACCTGAATCAGGCCTATGATAAATTTGAGTCCTGAACACCAAAAGTTTAAGAGGACCAACTGGAAGCCTCCTGAAGGCAGACTTTGCTTCAGTGGAATAAAGATTTGCCACAATTATTTCTGCAGCTCAGTTAACATTGTTTCAGATTTCCTTCCTTGTGTTTACGGGGATATGCCACAGAACCACAACCCTTCTACAATCATAGTGTTTCATCAGAGGAAGTATGGTTTTATTCTCATAAAAAGGTAATTTAACAGAGATTATGTTGCACAGGAGGGAGAGATTACTCTTCCTCACATGTATGAAATAAAAGGAAAAAAGAGTCTTTCTAAAACCAAGATACAACTACATTAATTCCTTCTTGTGAAATCTTGGGACATCCAGTTAAGTTCCAGCTCAAATTTTTCCAAAGAAAATGTGCCCAATATTCAAATAAAATTATCTTTTCTTTCAATATATCTGCTTATCTAATGGTATCTGCATAACTACATTTAGCCTAGCTAATTTAAAATAATTGAATACACATCAGATTGAAACATGATGGACTTGCCTCACTGCAGAAAATGCCAGTGGCATCGCAGGTTAATACAGTTTAGACACTTTTGTTCCAAGGAGACCAAGTTAAATACTCATATGAAATATCCAGTATGTATTACTCAAGTTCTAGTTTCTTTACAATACAAAAGAATTATACCATGACATACAGCTGGTATTATGATATGAATACTCATATTTCTAGTCAGTTACTGTGATATGAAATGGCCAGTCAGAAAGGAAAGAGGAATAATATTAAGATTAGCACATGGATTGCCAAGAAAAAGAAAGACCACTACAATACTAAAAAAGACAATATCCATGTATGCTAATCCACTCCATTATTCATCCATTTATGAGAATAAAACCATGAGCCAAGGAAACCCAACTATAGGAGATGATAAATTACGGGTACATAACCGAACATGCATGGAGAATTAAAAAACCAAAATCAAAATACATCACTTTAATGGCTTTTTTCTAACTTTTTTTAAAGCTAATTTAGAAAAACATCCCTAATACCTATACCTCACACTGGTTTCTGAATACTTTAGTATATATCTTAAAAACAGAGTTGAGAGATGCAGATTTTGTGCTCCTATACATCTTGAGACTACCAATTGATCTTAGCCTCATAATATGCCAGAGAAAAATGCGTACACAAAACAGTCGTTAACATTCAATTGACTATTGAGAGAATATTCAAATGCAGAATGGCACCTCCAAGTATGAAGAAAGCAAGAAGCAGCAGCCATCTGCTCAAGCAAAAGCTTGGGAACTACACTGATGGCTTAGTACAGCAGCGATCAAGAGAAGACATTTCAGCTATTAAAGACCTTTAGAAAGGTACCCAGAAGCTGAAATCCTCTCTAATTTGGTTCAGCTTCTCAGAACTGTAATAAAAGACATTTAACAAGTTTCAGATCATTCCTCTTGTAAAAGCATATCTCACTTGCTTAGACATTAAAAAAAAAGTACAGCCATACACCTCTCTTGTACCTTGATGAAAAACTGTAATGGTATCTGTTGTAGAACTGTTTAGGAAAAATCAACTTTCTGTCATCAGTGCGCTCATGAAGAAAAACACTAACATGTGGGAAATCAAACAAAAAAATGAAACAAGAAAACTGCTTCCAGCCTGAATTACTACAATAAACTTAAACCTGCAATGCACATAACTGCCCGTATGACCATTAACAAAAAACCTCCTAACATAGCCCCTCTTTTAGTTGTACTGTGTTGTCCATTTACAACCAGAATATAGAGATGAAGGTAGTTTCCTGCAGTGTCCTTTCACTTCTTAGAAAAGCAGCATATAATCCTGAGGTTTTATGATCTGTCCATCCTTTGGCAGTACACTCAGGCAACACGGCCATATGTAGCACTCCCTACTGACAGTAAATTCTCCTCACAATAGGTCCATTTTTAGTCAAATTTATTACACAATCCGACTCTACTCCCTAGGGACTATTACTAAAGCCTATGGAAAGGGTATGGCAGGACAATCCACTTTGGTAGCACCACAATCTCATACTGGCTGGGTAGGGAATAGTAGTACCAAGTTCTCTTTCAAATACATTCACAAGTGAATGATGTTTCAGTCCCAGTTTTTATTTGCTTGTAGATATTAGTAACTGTACTTTCTACTGCATATCAACCTTGAAGAGAGCTAACAAGTTTTAATATTTATGACAGGTCACCAACCCTTGAGACAATCTCTATTTATCCTCCAGACATTCCAAAAATAGTTGCTTGCAACATCAGGGATCAAGCAGCATTAAACATTTCTTTCCCAGTATACTTAAACAAGTCAATAAATAGCCATATAAGCATTTTAGGCTGTGAAGTCTGTATGTTTATATTACTCTTTTTGCATAGTTTAAGAGCTGTCAAAGCTTTCTTTCACAGTATTTCCCCCCTCCCCCAAAGAGTCCTTAAATTGCCACAGGAAGTTCTGTTTTGCATTCCAAGACTATCATTCTGTACAGCACACATGAAAAACTGCTCTGCACTAAATCAGCCTGCTAAGTTCTTATGGGGGGGGCTGGGGAAAAAAAAAAAAAAAAAGGAAGAGGGGGAAAAAAGGAGACTGCATTGGTATTCAAAACATTGTTTTGGCCCACTTTCTGAACTTACCACTTTTTCTTTAGAGCGCAACACACCAAGCTTCCCGAATCGGACGTGAAAAGGAGAACACTGGTATGTACCATCCTGTTGCCGGACCACAATGACATCAATGCATCCTGAAAGGGTTGCTTGATTAATGCCTTTGTACAGCTCCTTCACAGTACCCAGGACGTGTCCTGCAAGTTGTCCTACGTAGTTCATAGTCTGAAACTAAGGGAGAGGAAGAAAAAAAAAAACAAAAAGAAAGAAAAGTAAATACATTTGAAAAATGTGGAAAGTTGAGGGGTTTTAAAATTCTTTATAAATATCTAAATAGCGGTGCAACGCCATTTATCAACTACTCTGATCACTGTAACAAGCTACACAAATGCTTTCAAGAGTCAACAGAACTTTGAGCCAATTCTTACATTACTAACAGTCCCCAGAGTTATAAAACCTATTCTTAATAGCTTATTTATTTATATTTAAATATTTTAAAGTAAATTTTGAAGCATGCAATTTGTAAACCCCAAGCCTAGATTCAAATGATGCTCAATTACTCAGATCAGCTAAAAAGACAAATTCTCCAAAGACTATTTAATACAGCTGATTCTCTATTGAAAGTGGAGACAACTGTACATCAGGATGAAAAAAACACAACTTAAATGCCAGGAAATATTATGGAGAGTGTACTACGAGTAACTCTTCCTTCATAGCTCTGTATTTTAAAAAAATGGCTGCGCCACCTTAAAGAAATTATCCAAAGATCTAGTGGGAGACAGAGGAGTTTGAGAATGAGCATGGAGAAAACAAATATGGAAGAAATCCATATTTCCTCCATATGGAAGAAATCCAGTTTTCTCCCTATATAAGGAAAGCACACCAACAGTGAATTTACTTGCCATTTAACATGTACTAAAATCTCTTGCGACATAAAAATCATGAGTTTGTAAAAAACTTTCTGGGAAAATGAATAAAAAGTAAAAAAAAATCCTTCCTCTCCACAAGACTTTTAAAGGAAGATGGGGGTTTTCCAATACAGACTTTAAACTGCTTGGAAACTACCCATAGAATTACTATGCTAGGTAACATGCTAGGGAATTATCTCCTGTAGCTTTTGTGCAATATGGTCACTGAATATAAAAAGAACAGACGGTCACTTGGTGACTAATAAGACTGGTGGAATGGATTCCCTATCAAAATTAATGATTAATAAAAATTCAGTTTCATCTCTAAGCGCTTCCATGTACAACTATAAAACTGACTAATTGATTAAGTAACAGCTCACTTTGGCTAAGAAGGGGAGGTCACACTTCAACCCTTCCTCATCTGACCCTCCTAATGAGCTGATTTTAGTTCACTGACACAACTGGCAGAAGTCTGCCCTTTTGTTGTTGCTGTTGTTTGTTTCAGTGGGTTAGTAAATTAGATTAGCTCATGAAGAACACGACAAACACCAGAGTCACACAGCACCAAAGAGCTAGGGAAAAAAAAAAAAGGCTAGGATAGGGAACTGACTATCCTCCTGTTGACAACTGAGACACTGTATCTCATGGAACTGTAACCCAAGATGGAAAGGTAGCAATGTATCTACTTTACTGTTTAAGCAATTAGCCTTTCCCTACAGCAACTGTCAATCTTTATTCTCAATCTTGGGAAAATGTCTCTAGCACACAGTCGTTATCATTCATGGTTATACCTTGGCCACTTCCAAGAGGAGTCCATGGTATTGGCTTGCAAAGGAAAGTTGGCTTCGTGTCACCAAGGAGATGGAATTTGTTAAAAGAAATGTTTGGCACATCAGGAATAGAAGTCCCTAACTGAGGCTCCATTCCGTATATTTCATTTCAGTGAATAGGACTTGAGAAGTGGATGTTAGCAAAGAGGGAAGTAGGAACTGTTTAAAAGACCAGATTTTCACACAAACTGCTAAGAATTGAGTTCAGTTGATAAATAAACTACTTTTCCTCACATACCTGATAACTGACCCTGCCTAACCAAAGAAAACTATGAAAAACAAACCCCAGGAGACTGGGTTCACCTATTTTACAAATATTCTTGCTTTCCTGTAGCTTATCTCTTCTGTAGATCGCAGTTACACATCTGTACCTCACACTACACCCACTTTTATGATCATACATACACACAGCAACCACTTATGTGTGAAAAACTTAGGAACTTTTGAACCTATTGCGAATTAAAAACAATGCTTATAAGGAAAGAGGATTTTT